>CAXARK010000488.1:0-24078 GCA_963971205.1 Aethes cnicana
TAGGTAATTTACAACCCGCCACGTGGCCGCTGACGCGCCGGCGCCGTCTATTATGCAGCCGACGACTATCGCGCCATCTCTGGGATTTATAACTGTAACTTGATGACCCTTATAATGAGTTATGGTACCTAACAACAATCCTGCGAGAATGTATTTCTCTGCTAGTGAGAATATATTTCTCTGGCATAAATCTAGATAAAAAGAGTGACTCAATAACCTGCAATCGAAAATGAAAATGAAAATATTTATTCAGCAAATAGGCCACATCTGGGCACTTTTACACGTCACTTTTAAATGAATTTAACAGAAATGAATTTACCAGCGCTTCCTAGACCCATTGCTTGAGAAGAAGCGCCGCAACAAACTCAGAAGACGGCCTTTTTTCAAAATTTAAACATATAGATATACATTACATTTACATTAATATGTATAAAAATACATATATAGGTACATACTAAAATCACATTTAAGGGATGTATAGTCCCTAACTTAAACTTAAATCTAAGATCTTAGAGATGGTCTTATATTAGGTACAAATTAATGAAAATATTAATTAATGACAGTACTTATCTAAATATGTATAACTAAAAATAATAATAAAAATCGCAAATGTTTAGAGATGGTATACGTCTCTAGGTATCCTAAAGATGTACACAGTCTCTAAAATTATATCATACAATACAAGTTTAGGAGATGTATACGGTCTCCTTAGTCAATTTTGGAGATGTAAGGAAGGTGTCTCCAAAGGTCAATCAAAATCACTTCAAAAACCATCTTATTGCCTCATGTTCTCGGAACTTGCAGAACATACTTACATACATTTCTAGTATTTTCAACATCATACCTACTGTTTATTTATTTTTTATTTATTTATTTAAACTTCATTGCACATACAAAATGTATACAATTGGCGGACTTAATGCCTAAAGGCATTCTCTACCAGTCAACCATTAGGCCAAACAGAAAGAAAAATGAGTAGGTGCATTAATATCAGAAAGAAACTACAGAAATACAAGGAAGATAACAAATATTTTCAAAAGAGGATAAATTTACATAAACGTACATAAAAATTATATAAAAGATAAACATACATAAACTAATACATACATAAACCAGCCGCACGAAGCAAAGAAAAATATGAAGGATTCCAAATCTACGCGACCTTCTCAAACAAATGCTTACGCAGCATTCTCTTGAAGGAGAGCTTGGTTTGAGCTTGTCTAATATCTAGACTACTGTTCTGAATGGCTTCAATCAGCCCAATCAAGAGAAGACTGGCAAACCCTGGAGGAGGCCTTCACCCGTAGAGGGGTTCTTGCAGAAAATTTAAACCACTAATAAATAGTTAACTAACAAAATAAAATATATAAATAATAAATGTAGACACTAACACTAACACTATTCATAAGAAATGTCAAATACCTACTAGTTTGCAAGAAGTAAAAGGGTTTTTTATTTTTATTTTATTTTATTTACCTACTGTAATGTTCTTACATTTTTCTTCGTCATAAGTAACTTACTCTCTTCCTCTTGAATCACAAATCGAATTTTATGAAATGTTAAATATGGTCGTAATTTAGTCCTAAAAAAATACAGGCTACGTAGCGTACCGGACTACCTACTATTAAGAACGTCCAAGCAATCAAATTTTAAGTTGGCAAAAAAGTCAAAACATTCAAGATCAGGAGGTACATGATCGATTGATTGCAAGAGAGAACTACATATATGCCAGCCAACAAGAGCGATACGCTTGTGTATTCTTGGTCTAACGTTGGCGTCCCATTTGTGATAAGATGTGTATCTAACTGTGTTTGATTTCAACCAATAGAATAGGGATGACGACAGGGTGAAGAAATCGGAATTCTAATTAGTCCGTCAGTCAGGTAATAAAAAAATATTAGACAGACACGTATTTTTTGTTTTATCGAATTAACAAAGAATGACTACGTTAAAACGCATTAAAGTTAGAGAGTGGGGGCTAACTACCTCACCGTTAGGTATAAATCGTACCTAACCGTGACGTCACGCGACATTTCAACTCAATATATCTCCGTATAAGTTTGATTACGTGAAAAAAGAAAAAATACGTGTCCAATACTTTTCAATAATCTTCCTGATAGACTAAGGAAAAAAAGTTGTCGTGATCCCTATTGCTTGATTTTCTAAAGCTCAGGATTATTAAAGCAATCCTATATTGGTTCAAACCAAAAACAGCTACAAAGCCTAGCTCAAACGGTAAGTCAGCTTGTAGCCTGTGTAGGCCTACAGTCTGACTCTATCTCACCCCCTAATGACAGCAGCCCCCGCCCCCCGCGGCGCCTGATGAATCGGCTGCGCGCGCGGCGATGCTATCGCGCATTCCGCGCCCTTCGTGACCCTATTCATTACGGGTCGGCCGCGGGACCGCCCACCGTTGACATCCACTCAGCCATGGGGCTTCCAAGACTGCGCAGTTCACCAACAGTACTGACGCCAGCTGTAACTGGCTATAATATGTAGATTCCGTTGCTGAAGCTTTCATAACGAAAGACTAAGCAAACATCGTCAAATGCGACATTTGCCCAATACAAAGTCTGGATTGCAAAGGGGCACTACGATACGATAACATTATTCATGCAGACAAAAAGTACCTAGGGTTTTAGTACGTAGTTAATCAACGGTAAGGTAAGAACCCGGTACTGATCTCAGAGAAATGACTATGAGCTTATAATAGGTAGGATGTAAGTATGTTTTAAGAATTCTGATTTGATACCAAAAAGAGATCTGTTTTATGAATAGTCCAAAATCCAAAATCAAAATCAAAATATTTATTCGGCAAATAGGCCACATCTAGGCACTTTTACACGTCACTTCTAAATGAATTTAACAGAAATTAATTTACCAGCGCTTCCAAGACCCATTTCTTGAGAAGAAGCGCCGCAATAAACTCATCAAAAAGCCTTATTTCCAAATTTAAACATACAGATTCACATTACATTTACATTAATATGTATAAAAATACATTATATATGTAGGTACATACTAAAATTACATTTAAGGGATGTATAGTCCCTACTACTACTACTACTACTACTACAGCCTATTTGCGTCCCACTGCTGGGCACAGGCCTCCCCTCATCATGAGAGGGTCCCTAACTTAAACTTAAATCTAAGATCTTTGAAATGGTCTTATATTAGGTACAAAAAATAATGAAAATATTAATGTATTAAATATGTATAATTAAAAAGATACTAAGAAAGAGTTCGCCACTATGTATCGAATTAGATGTGTGTTGAAAATACCTCTATGTTGACGACTTTATTGCCAAGGGCATAAAAGCGTACCGATACCTATTACCAGTAATGTCTAACTCTGTTTCTAATAATATAATTAGAAATGTCGGTAATGGACCTACCCTGATCAATGTTGATTTTTTACAATTCACTCGCACGCAACATTATGTCAAAGGTGTTACATTTCCATTCCGCAAGTATCGTTACAGTTTACATTTATGGCATGCCAACACAATAAGAATGTGACATTATAATTGAGAACTGTCAAAAGCCTTTGCAGCTTGCTTTCTATGAACTGCGTCATAATTTACAATCTGATGCGTTAAGATAATGTGGACCATAAATTAGGTGACATTTTATGGCAATTGTGCACCTGTCATGCTGTGAACTGCGGCTTATAAATGATTCAATAGTGGGGTCAACAAAGCTATAATGCAAATAAGAAACCAGAAATCGAATGAAAGTAAGGGCTGACACTACTTACAAGTCGGTCACAGGTTTATGGCAACCAGCCATTTAAAAAAATCTTTATTAGAATTTTCATTAAGTAAGTACAACGAAATAATGATTTTTATAAAAAGTAACAATTGTAATTAATTAACTTACGATTATGATTTCGATGAGAAGAGGCTGAAAGTTTAATGTGATACAATAATTATCTTGTGTAAAAGTACCCCAATGTGGCCAATTTGCTGAATAAAGGATTGATTTGTTTTGATTTGACTTGTCTTAAAAAAGACACATTAAATTAATGACAACCCAACTCCAGCATCTTCATATTATATCCGATAAATCTAGCATATTTTATACAGTAAGTACATCTATAATCCCTTGCAAATACGAGTCTTGTTTGTGGCCAAGTATTGCCTTGAGATAGGTAATTTATGATGTCGGTCCAGCGGCCGCGCGATCGTATCGGCCGACGAGACATTTGTCCGACAAAAAGCGACCCCGAATCAGTTAGCGATAAATAGTCGAGTCATCGCCGACTTCAAAGATCGGTGGCTGAGAGTGGGGAGGGGGGGAGGGAGATACTTGATTTAGATGATATCGGGGATGCGGCGGTCGCGCCCGATTTCGAGGGATACTGGGAAGCGGCGATCTTGACTGTTAACTATGCATGTAGTTTGGTAAATTTTAGGTAGTACAGTCAGCAGCAGAAGTAGATAAGCTGTCCAGGTGTTCAAAATGACCTACACAAGCCTTTAACGTCTTAAGAATAAGGTCGTGTGTAGGTCATTTTGAACACCTGGACAGCTTATCTACTTCTGCTGCTGACTGTACAAAGGTTCTATCGATACATCAGGAAAGGCAGTTGATTTCAGAGTCAAGATGAAGCTTTGCATGTTTTGTCAATAAGAACTGTTGATTTATTCTTTTTCTATGGGCATTTGAAATAAAATAACTAATAGCCTTTCTTTGCCTGTATGAAATGCACAGAGCAAATGAAATATTTCTAGATGAGATGAATACGGAACACGTTATGAATAAAAAAATCAGTCGTTCATGCTACAGAGGCATCAATTTCGATCGATGTTTGCTAATATTTAAATCAGTTCAAAGTGATGAAGATGAATTTCAATATCTCCCCAAAGTTTACAAAGTATCAAGACATGTGTGGACCTCCTAGATGATATCAATACTAGATGAAGGTTGTATCGAAAAACCACAACCCCTTTATTGATTTACAGCGAACGACGACAAACCGCTACCTGCCGCCCGCCGTCATTACATTACAGGTTTACACAACTTAGAAGGCGCGTGGATTAAGCCAAAATAGACTCTGCGTCTACGGCTTAAGTGCTTCACCGCGCGCCTTCTAAGTTGTGTCGTCAGCGGTACCGCAGCCTCCGATACCGATCTCACGGTACCACCGCGCCCGCATGCGAAGCCTTCAACTTCAACATTATTTACAACTAGCTTCTGGTGGAATTCGGTTATGCGTTCCCGCGGGAACTATGCGTTTTTTCAGGATAATAAGTAGCCTATGTAAGGACAAACCCCGGGACTCTGTGCCAAATTTCATACAAATCGATTCAGCGGTTGAAGCGTGAAGTGGTAACAGACAGACTTATTTTCGCATTTATAATATTAGTAAGTATAATATTGTATGTAAGTATTACAATTGCAATTGCAATTTATAAATAAAGATTTGATTGATTGATTGATTGACAATATTGAGATAACTAGATCCCGTACTGCAGTCAAAAAGCGATTTTGCGTTCGGCAATCACTGTTCGATACGGAAGACGACCAGTATAGTTTGTTTGTACCATATTGCTGTGTTAAATTAATGGTATCTACCTATACGAAATTAAATCAATTAGACGTTTACTGCCGTGCGAAGCCGTGGTGGCCTAGTGGTTCGACCTACCGCCTCTCATGCAGAGGGTCAGGGGTTCGATTCTGGCTCGCACCTCTAAGTTTACTTAAGTGCGAAATTCAATTTGAATTAACCACTGTGCACGCATTTGCGAATTAATTCAAAGATGTGTGTGAAGTCCCCAATCCGCACTGGGCCCGCGTGGGGACTATAGCCCAAACCCTCTCTTGATGAGAGGAGGCCTGTGCCCAGCAGTGGGGCGCAAATAGGCTGTAGTAGTAGACGTTTACTTAACCATGTTTTTACCTGACTGCGCTAGAAGGAGGGTTATGTTTTCGAGTGTATGTGTGTAAGTAGGTATGTAATGTATGTATGTATGTATATTTCTTTGGCACGCTCTGTAGCCTAAATGGCTTGATGTATTTTAGCATGCGAGGTGTCGTTAGATTCGTGACACTGGCTATATGAAAATTGCTAAAAACTAAATGGCTGACTTTTGGAGGCATTTTAAACGTTTCCATTTTTTTTTGTCAATGTCTATCGAATTGGGTATCAAAATAAAGAGTTTAATTAACGGATTACAAAAATATATGTATAATGTGACATCAAAAGTGCATAAAATAAGCGAAGTTTGTTTGCAGTCGGGTATATTATTTTTTCAAAAATCGAGTTATCATTTACCAAAGGTATTATTATATATTTCCTTATTTACTCGTAGGTTTACTATGCAAAACAACGAACGATGAAACCATACCAAGTGTGACCACAACATTGGAAGCATTGGGAACCTCGTCAACCGCGCCTACCTACCGTTACCTATGGGTGCCATCTATTTGGCATAATTCTTTTTGTCCGAAACTGTTTACGCATAACAGGCTTCGCATAATTTATTTACGCCGAATCTTGACTTTGGCGAATTTTTATTACCCGTGTTTACCCGTGTTGGCATAATGTTGACTTGGTCGAATTTTATTATGCATAATATTGTTTGGCATACTAGTAATTTAGCAGAATTTTGATAGACCGAAATATTGTCCGAATTTGTGTCCGAAACAACAATTAATGTAGGGAGCGCCAAAGTTCATATAAAATTGCTAGTCCGAAAACTGGAAGTCCGAAAATGTATGTCATAAACGATCTTAGCTAAGTATAAAATTTTGTATGATATAATTTGTTCAACATACTTATCTTTATTAGAGTTCGGCAGTTCACGGTGTGCGGTAACACCAAAGTTTGGAGCAAAGTAGACTCTCATAGGTTAGGTTAGGTTATTTTTTATATAAGTAAACGAAATTATCATTTAGTAATAATCCCCCCTCTCCCTATTTAGATAATCATCGATGATACAGGTACTCATTTAATTAAATCGGCGAAAATAAAGGTATGCGTAAGTAGTTTTCGGCGTAAAGACTATTATGCCTGATTATGTAACATCGAATTCTGCAAAAAAAAAATATGCGTAAACAAGGGGAACCCCTTACCTATGTATTGTGTACAAGACGCTAATTAATTGCGGCTTGTTGTAGTTTATTCCTCCTTTATTTACCGTCCTTATTGCTCGTTTAAATTGAAGTTATTTGAAGTAAAATTAAATCTTCTAAGTCATTAAATAAGTTCAATAAAAAGTTGTACGGGACATACTCCATAGGCAGAGATCTGTTCAATCTTAACTGTCTTGCTTACGTAGAATACACTGAAAAAAATATTTTTTTACTACAAACATTAAACTGAAAAACATTAAAAGTAAAGCGGTTCTCAGTAAGACTAACTAGCCATAAATAGTAACAACTAATGTTTAAAAAACAGTAAAACACAAAACAGTAACTTTAATTGATAGACCATTACTTTTTACTGCAATCACAATAATGAAAATCAATCGCAACCATTACTGTAGTAACAGTTAGTTTTAATGGTTAGAATCGTATCGCAAAATGAACAAGACAGTAAAATGAACTATTTCACACAGTAAGATTTACCAATATAATTATCAAAAAATAAATTTAACGTAGTAGTGACAACTACTGCTTGAAACAGTATAATCAAATGATTGAAACAGATAATTTTAATGGTAGCACAATAGAACTAACTGACAACGACATTTCAAAAAATCGTTATGTTAAAGCAGTAAATTCTAATGTTTCGAACATTATTATCAAATGAACGAAACAATTACTTTAATCTACTACAAATATCAAACTGAAAAATATTAAAAAGCAAAGCGGATTTCAGTAAGACTTACTAGTCATAAATAGTAACAACTAAAGTTAAAAAAAAACAATAAAATACAAAACAGTAACTGTAACTGATAGAATATTACTTTTTACTGAAATCACAATAATAAAAATCAATCGTAACCATTACTGTAGTAACAGTTACTTTTAATGGTTAGAATCGTATCGCAAAATGAAGAAGACAGTAAGATGAACTATTTCACACAGTAAGATTTACCAATATAATTATCAAAAAATAAATTTAACGTAGTAGTGACAACTACTGCTTGAAACAGTATAATCAAATGATTGAAACAGATAATTTTAATGGTAGCACAATAAAACTAACTGACAACGATTTTTCAAAAATTCGTTATGTTTTAGCACTTAATTCTAATGGTTCGAACGTTATTATCAAATGAACGAAACAATTTGTTTTATTTACTACAAACATTAAATTGAACAACATTAAAAAGCATAGCGGGTTCTAGTAACACTTACTAGTCATAAATAGTAACAAATAATGTTTAAAAACAGTAAAACACAAAACAGTAACTTTAACTGATAGAATATCACCTTTTACTGGAATCACAATAATAATAAAAAAAAGAAATAAAACCGACCTCAAACTCCGACTGCCTGTGAAGTCGGTGTCAAGTTCACTATAAGATTGTCATAGCTTTAGGTCGGTTCACTTGACACCGACTTCACAGGCTGCCGGAGTTTGATTGAAGTCGGTTTTATTTTTTTAATTAAAAATTTTACATGGATTTCACGGGACGTAAATATCTTTGTAGTCTGAAATTGATGGCAAAACACGTGCTAACAAATTTTGAGGAGTTCCCTCATTTTCTCATGGATCCCATCATCAGAACTGAACGAAATTAAAATGGGACCACCTTGGAAGTACCACCTTTCGAATGAAAAAAAGAATCATCAAAATCCGTTCACAATTGACTAAATTATGCGTGGTCATCAAACATTTAAAAAAAAATACGCGTCGACTTGATAACCTCCTCCTTTTTTCGTCGGTTGAAAATGAATCGCGACCATTACTGTAGTAACAGTTAGCTTTATTGGTTAGAAATATATCGCAAAATGAACAAGGCAGTAAAATTTACTATTTAACACAGTAAGATTTACCGATATAGGTAATTATCAAAAATAATAATTACGTAGTGACACCACGACTACAGGTTGAAACAGTATTACCAAATGACTGAAACAATTAATTTTACTATTAGCTTAAAACAATTAGAAAAAATCCGGTAATTTTATATTTAAACCCATATTAAACCCCTACTGAACTTGAACTTTGAAACTTTTCTTACCCTACACTGCACGGGAAGATCGTCTACATGCCAAGTTTAAAAAAAATGCGTTTTTCACTTCTCATGCTCTAAAAGTAGGTCAATATAGCCTTACGAGGCGGGACTAAAGTGAGTACTTTAGTCCCTAGGGAGTAAAAGTGAACTAGCCAGTACTTGCTTAGAGTTTTAGGCATAAAGTAAATTTTCAATAAGTTAAGGAATTTCATTACCACTCTTTAAACCACATTATAAAAATTATCACACGAAACAATAATCAATAGTACATTACAGACCTAGGGTGGTGAATTCCGCCCGTGGTTTGTCAAAAGTTTTACATCTTGCCTTGGCCAAGAAGTGAGATTTTCTCTCCGCGTAGCGGGTAGAAAATCCCACTTTACGGCCAAAGGTGATGTAATAGTACATTACATACCTAGGGTGGTGAATTCGTAAATGTCCCAGATCACAGGTTTCTGTGGCCCGAACCGAAGGTGAGGGCCATAAATATGCGATCTGGGGCTTTACGAATTACCGCCCGTGGTTTGTCAAAAGTTGCCATCACATCTTGCCTTGGCCAAGAAGTGAGATTTTCTCTCCGCGTAGCGGGCAGAAAATCCCACTTTATGGCCAAGGGTGATGTAAAATAATTTAACAATCACAATAAATAAACCTACAGTTTCACACAGACCGTTGTAATGCGGAAACAAAATACTACGTGGTCTTAGTTCTATGCTTTTTCCGCATAGAAGGTGGCGCCGTTCTATTTTTTCCAGTTTGTGAATGGACCATTTCGCCGATGCGATTTTATTATAGGTATCTGTGTCTGGTTGAAAAAAAAAATACCGCGAAAACTTTGGAATTGTGGTAGAGCGTAAATCGTAAACGATTAATAGTATATTTTTTAAATCTTTTTATACTAAACTGACATTTTTTTCTTGCAAATGAAGTGAAAAATTAAGTTTTCACCTGGAGACTAAAAGTCAATAGGTATAATAAAACCCTCGGATAAATTTAGGCTTATTTTAGTCCCTCGATAAAAAATATACTATTATTCGTTTATTTACTACTAGTTGTGTCCCGCGACTTCGTCTGCGTGAAATATAAAATTGACGATAACTTTTCTTTCCGACATCCGATTTTAATCAAACATAGTTTATATGTAGCTCCAAATGATACTCTATCTACCTTCGAAAACTGCATTCAAATCGGTTCAGTCCTTCCGGAGATTAACTCTAACAAACAGACAGACAGACAGACAGAAAATAATTCTAAAAATTGCTGAGTTGTCTACCACACGTCTTTAGTCGCCCACGTTCCTTTTTCGAACTTTTTTTTCAATGTACAGACACGCCGGGTTTTGCTCTTTTATTATAGTATAGAGTAGCTGTTTCCCGCGACTTCGTACGCGCGTAAACATTAAAATGTAAAAATCCCATTTTTCCCCGTTCCCTTGGGAATTTCGGGAAATCCTCTCTTAGTGCTCCCCTACGCTCCCCAAGGTACCTGCATGCCAAATTTCAGCTCTCTACGACCAGTAGTTTCGGCTGTGCGTTGATATGTCGGTCAGTCAGTCAGTCAGTCAGTCAGTTTCTTCTTTTATATATTTAGATTAAAATGCCATATAAAAGTAAAGTCTTTACTTTACTTTTATATCCTGTCCTGGGTAGCCGATGGATGCGGGCCGCGGGCAGCGCATAACCGTTCATCGTGGACATCGTTGGGAGGACGTCTTCCGACTGACATGATGATGATGCTGATGATTAACGCCTTGTTCCTACATCCAAACAATGCCTCGTTTTGCCTACGGCCGGTTAAAATTTGACAGATGCTCTAATGGAATAAAAGCCAAAAATCAACCGTCCGTAGGCAAAACGAGGCGTTTTGTGGATATAGGAACCGTGCCTATGACTATATGTGCCTAGTGCCTACCACAAACACAGAACAGAATAAGTACCTACCTAAAGCTGAAAATAAAGTCCAAACTATTTGTTTATCTTAGGCCCACTTGCGCCATGTCGCTAACCCCGGCTTAACCCCTTAACCCTGTCATTTTTGTATGAACTATTCTCGGATTAGGGATTAACCCGCGTTGGTGCAAGTCTTAGGTAGTGCTTTGAACATTAAAGAACTGTAAAGTCCAAAAGATTGAACTTAATGTTTATAACAGCAAAATAGGTAAAGGTTACTGCTTGAACATTAATAGTCAACAGCACGAAGTGTGCGGAGCTTCATTCGTACGGGAGGAGTATGACTCGGGAACCAATCAGCGCTTCGAACGTTTAGTAGCCCCGCGTCTCACCAAACGGTCTCCGTTAGAACGTTAGCCGCGGCGTGTAGAACTACACATCACGTAGATACCGTCCATCCATACTAATATTATAAATGCGAAATTAACTCGTCACAGTGAGATTAGTGATTTGCGTTGTATTTCTAGTTAATGTGCGGTGAGTAAAATGAGTGACACAGTGGAATCACTACTTTTAAAGTGGGGATTCGAAAAATATATAGGTAGATGTGTTTAAAGGTAAGTAAGCCTTCTATTCATTTCATCAAAAACATTCATGTACAGGTGCCGGCAAACTAACTCCTTGATCATTTTGTGGGGGCGGGGGTGCTTCGCCGCGCATACCTACGTATGAGCAGGCCTGTCCCCACCACTCCGCACGATGCTCAACAAGTTTGCATTTGCAGGCATCTGTACTTGTACCTAGAAACAGCAGAACCCCTAGAACATTCTTGAAAACTATATACCTACCTACTTATATATAGATAGCCTGTCATTTAAACTCGGCCAAGTAAGTTTATCAAAAAAACTAGCTTTTCGTCAGCAGCTTCGCCCGCATGGACTACCTACACGTTAGGTATATGATATACCGTATATCGCGTGGGCGGGAGTGTCCAGCAGTGGGTTAAAACATTGCTTATATCCTTCTCGTAACAGACAAAGTTACTTTCCGTTTATAATTATTAGTAGGTACCTCTATAAATGGATTACCGACCTTCTTTTTCTTTTCCATGGACTCAGTGTGATGATGTGGATGCTTGCCTCCAGTCAGTTCTTGGTCGCTGGCTACCGAATAGGGTGAGAAGCAGGTATCTGCTTACCTAAGTGTAGATTAGGTAGAGGTACCAAGCTGTGTGTGTTTCCTCCGTTTAACATATACCTAAACTATGCGTTTTAAACAACATGATATACCTACCATCCTAGCCAGAAGTTGAAATATTTCGTCGGAATCTTTTTTATTTTATTTGAGCACTAGATGGACTTTAGGTATTACAAAACTAAAATCGCAACTGGCTTTTTTAGCACCCTGACCCCCTCAAGCCTTTACCTTAGCTTAGCTCCAGTCAACCAACTTGACGTTCCAACCATTCTAAGTTAAATTTATTTTTCATGTTCATTGCTATTTTCAGAGAATGAAGAGGACATATGCGCTTTAGAATTATTGGATGATGAGCAAGTGAGGGTACTCATTCCTACGATTGGTCCGCAGGCTAAATTTAAGAAAGCCTTGTCCGACTTGAAGGTAAAGGTAACAAAGTCAAGAGTTGAATTCGAAAAATCATATCTAGTTGTTTACAAATCTTTAACTTTCCTTTGCAGGTAGAACATAAGGTGTTGGAGGATCTCATATCAAAAAAAGATGAAGAATTAGAAGACTTCATTTCAAATTATGACTCTTTGAATAAATTCAGTACAGGGAGTCCCAGCACCTCGGCAAGATCAGAGTCCTCCATCTCTCTGTGTTCACAAGAAACCCAGTCCGTAAGTAATAAATTATCAAAGTTTTTTTTGTTTGCGCTGGTTATCGGTGTTTGTGAACTTTATCTTACCCATTTTTTTCAGGATCTTACCTTGCTCTTGCGTAACACTCCAGATGGTCAATTGCTACTTAACCATAATGTAGAAAAGCCACTGGGAGAACAATATCGGAAAATTTTAGTACGCACCATTTCCAAAGAGACTGAGAAATGACCCAAAGGCGCATGTAACTGCGGATATTTACTCGGCTTGGCTACAAGAGATAAGTAAGTACCTACCATCTACATATAGTTATTCTCGCCACTTGTAACTTGTAACTGATGTAATTATTCTCGCCGCCAGTATGTTATATACACCACTTACTTGACTTCAGGTTTTAGACTGAGGGTACCTTTTTATCTTCTACCCACATTCCTATATATAAAGCCCATTACAAACAGACCAAAAATATATAGGTATTAATATGCCGAGCTATGAAACATATTTTCGTATCTTACGACATATTTTCCATACTATTTGACAGATGCCACAGACGGGCCTATAAATACCAACATATATATTAGAGCAAGACATATTACGACGTCTTACGGTATATTACGATATATAGTAAAGAGCAAAAGTTTCGGGTACACTGTATGGAATATCCTAATTAACTTCTGCTATTAAAGGTAACATTTCACATTACTTTATTTTCCATCAGGTGGGCCGGAATGCGTTTATTATAGGTACTAATTATAATTTAAGGTTATAAATTCATTAACCTCTTTTTTAAGAACACAACTGGCTAACCTTAAATGGTAATTAGTATAATAAACACATTCCGGCCCACCTGATGGAAAATAAAGTAATGAGAAATGTTACCTTTAATAGCAGAAGTTAGTGAACAGTTTATAATATTATCAGTAGGGATTACTAGATAGTTCATACCGGCGGCCCACCTGGTGGAAAGTAAGTAATGTGTGATGTAATATTTATGCTAGTGAGTGATCAGTTCATCATCATCATCATTTCAGCCGAAAGACATCCACTGCTGGACATAAGCCTCCCCCAAGGCTCGCCACTTAGACCGGTTCTGTGCTACTTGCTTCAACCGGTTACCCGCGACCTTCACGAGGTCGTCGCTCCATCAAATTGATTGTGTGTAAAGTCAGTTTACGGACGATAATTTTACGTGATAACGTCACGCTTTGGCGATCATGCCTCTCTATCGCTTTTTCCGCGCTCTCGCTTGCGCGCTCGGCTCGGCGGATCGTTACTATTGCGTCATGTTTTTTCATGCGCGCAGCCGGCGTTTATTGATTTAAAAGATAATATTATAAACTGTTCACTAACTTCTGCTATTAAAGGTAACATTTCACATTACTTTATTTTCCATCAGGTGGGCCGGAATGCGTTTATTATATTAATTTATCATTTGTTTATATATATATAGATTACGGTTTTTCAACTACGTCTTTCGTTTCCAGCTCATTGCAGACTTCGATGCCTGGTATCCCGAAAATAAATATTCATTGGAAAATAAATTACCACTAGTGAAGAGCAAACTACTGTCGGCATCTGAATCCACATCAAGACGATCGCCATTTGTAGAGAAACTGAAGCAACTTGCGCAAGGTAAATAATAAAATATTGGCATAAACATTTGGTTAATAGGGTTCCGACCAAATTGATAAATTACCCTCCTTTGCGTCGCGCGGTCGGGTAAAAAGGAACCTTTATGATGCAACTTTGTCTGTCTGTCTGTCTGTCACAGCTGGATCTGTAACCACTTCAGAAATCGACTTGAAATTTGGAGCAGTAATAAATAATGCCGACCCGCTTCTACTGCATATGAAAAAAAAAACTTCGTAACGGGGGGTGAAATGGATCATAAATTTCAAAATCTTTTATCTGGACAAATGTCCTCCAGTGCTAGACATAAATCTCCTCTAAGGCGCGCCACCAATTTCGATCCTCCTAAAATATCATTTGACCATATATTATATCTAGATTCTAGATCACTAATTTTTCGTTCTTATTGCTTGACAGACAAAGATCCCGAAACAAGTAACCTCGCGGCGGCACTTCTTATTCCGCACATGTTTCCCAAATATGATAAAATAAAATAAGTGTAAAAATTACTTACTTTGTGTAATAAAAAACTCAAATATTAAATTTTTGTATTTATTTTAGACTGGCTACGGAGCATTACCTTCTTTTCACGCCTATACAGTATCTGATACTCTGGAAACTTACTGTGGTGAAACTTGTACTTAAGATGCGGGTTTTTACAGTTTGCGGGCTTATTTTTGCCGAAGACAACTAAACCTTCCACAAAAGTTCTATATTCTTCAGTATTGGATACTGTGTCAGGAGGTACTGCGTAGACCAGTGATTAACAGGTCCTTTTCGATACCTGTTACTAGTAGCATGTACTGTATGTGCACAGTTACAGGTATTGTGAAGGACAGTACGTTTTCCTGTGCATACAACTGCCCAGTAAAACTTACTGTCCTTTACAATACCCATTACTGTGCACTTTTAGTACCAACTACTGTGACTGCACATTTACCTATACTGTCATTCACAGTACCTCTTACTGTGCACTTATAGTACCAATTACTGTGACTGCACATTAAACTATACTGTCATTCTCAGTATGTCTTACTGTGCACTTTCAGTACCAACTACTATATCTGCACATTAAACTATACTGACATTCACAGTACGTCTTAATGTGCAATAACAGTATCGCTTACTATACACTTATAGTACCAACTACTGTGTCTGCACATTAAACTATACTGTCATTCCCAGCACCTCTTACTGTGCACTTACAGTACCAACTACTGTGTCTGCACATTAAACTATACTGTCATTCACAGTACTTCTTACTGTGCACTTACAGTACCAACTACTGTGTACTTTCAGTACCAACTACTATATCTGCACATTAAACTATACTGTCATTCACAGTACCTCTTACTGTGCATTTACAGTACCAACTACTATATCTGCACATTAAACTATACTGTCATTCACAGTACCTCTTACTGTGCATTTACAGTACCTCTTACCGTGCACTTACAGTACCAACTACTGTATCTGCACATTAAACTATACTGTCATTCACAGTACCTCTTACTGTACACATACAGTGCCAACTACTGTGTCGGCACATTAAACTATACTGTCATTCACAGTACCTCTTACTGTGCATTTACAGTACCTCTTACTGTGCACTTACAGTACCAACTACTGTATCTGCACATTAAACTATACTGTCATTCACAGTACCTCTTACTGTACACATACAGTGCCAACTACTGTGTCGGCACATTAAATTATACTGTAATTCACAGTACCTCTTACTGTGCACTTACAGTACCAACTACTGTGTCTGAACATTAATAGGTACTGTGAATGACTGTATCTTTTAATGTGCTGATACAGTAGTTGGCACTGTATGTGCACAGTAAGAGGTACTTTGAATGACAGTAAATAGTTTAATGTTTTAAACATTAAAGTAGTTTAATGTGTTAAACATTAAAATAGTTTAATGTTTTAAACATTAAACTAGTTTAATGTGTTAAACATTAAACTATTTTAATGTTTAAGACATTAAATAATTGTAATGTTTAAAACATTAAACTATTTTAATGTTTAACACATTAAACTACTTTAATGTTTAAAACATTAACATAGCTTAATGCTTAAAACATTAAACTTTTTATGTTTCAAACAGTTTAATTTACTGTCAAAACAGTGAGATGTTTTACTGTTTTCGGACCAGTATAAATTAATGTTTCGGTTAGTTGGCTCATATAGTATTGCGCAAAGCAGTAAACATCAACGTTTTTTCAATTTTATTTAATGTTTTTTTTTTTCAGTGTAGAAGCGCTTCGATTGACACTGAGCGTATCTGTTTACTAAACTAAGAGATACCATCTTATTAATGAAATTTCGGGGTAGCTCGTCAGATAATCGGCTATTTAATGACGTGCTTTGTGTCACCGGTAGCTGTGAGTCACCTTCGGGCCTTATCGGCGACAGAGGACACGGCGGCGGCACTCGGCAGGCGGCGTGGGAGGCCGTCGCACCTCGTAAAAACGAACGCCGCCAAGTATCGGCCACTGTTTTAACCATTGCCTTATCTCCATTCAATAAGGACGCAGCTAATTAGGAAGCTGAATGGGCCCCGGCAGACTCGCCGACGCTGCCCCGATTAGATTGGAGAGTCTCGTTAAGCGGCTACTTTATTGCGCCATTTACGACGCCTTATTGTCGTCGGCCATGATTTCAATCTCACCCGAGTCACTTCCTTACCGACGGAATATCTCGACGCCTTCACCGCGGGAATGTGCTGCAGCTAGTTACTGAAGGACGGTCGCCCGCCTCCATTATTTGCACTTTTTTCCAAACTAGTCTATTAATACCCGGAGTCAGTAAGCAGCAGTAAAGATAAATCAAGATTATCGCTACGAGCGATTGATTTATGGCGTGCACCGCTGAATAATGCACGTTCGTTCAATGGTAATTAAAGCTTTGTCGTGCGTTATTCATTAATCCGTCTCACGAGAGTCATGAGTCTAGCTGCGGCTCGGAGCACTTAACTTTGATTTATTCAAAGCAATTCAATTTCATATCAACTTGAAGTATGAGTGTCACACTTTGCATCGATCGTGGGAAATTCTAACGTTTATATTTACTTACTGACGCTAATTTAACCCTACGTAATAATAGGTACTTAGAGACACAAAATGATCCAGGGTGGATGATGAGGTAAGTAAAACGGAAACGTTTGTAACTGACGGCCTGTACCTAATTTCATGATGTTCGCACTGTCGTCGGTCGTTACCAAGTCCTCGACGACGGTTTTTTTTGACTTGGCTCCGTCCGGCGGTTACCTACAACCACCGCCTAGCTCCTTCGGCCCATTGAGCTGAGCTGAAGCTGCCCCCGCGCAGCAGAATGCGCGCATTTCGCGACGTTTAGATCTCGCTAATGGCCGCGCCGCATGATAATTGGCGGTAATTGCGCGTATTGTCCGCAAGATGGCCGCCGGACGCGGTAATTGCCTTCGTGGAAGCCGCGGCGGGCAGATTGCGCAAAAACCACGGCAATTAGACGACCCCGCCCGCCGCCGCTCGCCACATAAATAAAACTGCACCCGCGAGATGCTATATCGCCGAGCTCGTATGTTTCGCTCGCTCTATGGATTTGTTTTCAAACCTCTCAGTAGTTACTCGCGAGGCTTATGTGCGTGCCGAGGGCGGGGTTGAGACCGACCCTACAATGTTGTAGATACGGGTTTGAAGCAGACTTCAGCTGTTTACTACTTGTAACTGACACCAGTGCCTTTTCTGCTTTTGACCAGATTTCATTCTTCTTATTTTTAAACTAAACAAGAAACAAAGTAATGTATGAGACAGAGCTATCAACTATCATTAACCATCCCTATTACAGATTGGCAGTAGTTATTTTTGCCAGCCAATACCTAAGCACCGATGCAGCAGGGAGGTATCGCGAATTGACAACAATTTCTCAAGTTCGAAATAGGTCAATTCACGCGCTATCGAACCGCGACGTTATCGAATGAAATGTGAATAAAGAGATAAAATTAAAGGTAATTAATATCCACACAGAATCGAGTAATTAATGAATCTCTTTAATCCTTTGCGGCATTTCTCACAGCAATTTAAATTCTAATAAGCACAAAGTGTCCCGTAAATCGCGCCGTGCGAACTGCGCCCGCGCCGCATTCCATGCAGATCACGGATGCTTGGAGCTCCGCACCGATCCGGACTGATTAAAAAAGGCACATTTTTCGGATGTATCGTGAACTAGCTACGGCAGTTGTCCGTTTTCTTCATTGCTCTACTGCAGAACTTCGTATCGAAGCACGCGGCGGTCACGGCCTATAAAGGCACGATTTCGAACACAATTCGAATGAAGTGTCAATGTTGCGTGCAAGGACGTCTGTACACTTGTAAATGGTGTGTGCCACGACGCGGGCCAATGATTCACTCTCCATCTCCGGATGAAACAAATGACGAGCGCGATAATGATAAGGGCGAGTTAGGCGCGAGTTAGCGCCGGCTAGATTCAAGCGGGTGATTCCGTGGCCATTCTGTATGTAGGCAGTACTATTAAATATTTATTTATTTTATTTATTTAAACTCTTTATTGCACAAAAAAAAATGCAGTGTACAATAGGCGGACTTAATGCTACAAGCATTTTCTACCAGTCAACCTTGGGGTGAAACTGAGAACATTTACTTAGGAGCAAAGAAGTACGTACATAATATCAAGTAAACTGAGAAAGAGTTCATATTAAATAATGAAAAAAGTAATCCAAGAATGTATACCTACACAAATATACATATACCTATATACATACATAACTATTGATAAACACTACATATACTACTTAAACCATACATATATAAATACCATACAATCAGAAAGGTGGAAAACAATCCGACAAAAAATAAAGAGATCAGCAATGAGAGAGATAATGCTCACGAAGCTTCTCTTTGAAACTGAACCTATTAGGACCCTGTTGAATAGCGAGGGGCAAGGTGTTCCAGAGTCGCGCCGCCTAGACTGCGAACGAGTCCGAGTAAAGACGAGTGTTGGTGAGGGTAGTGCACAGCTCGAGACTACGTGACGACCGAACAGGGCGATTATGACTATCCGTGAAGAAATGGAAACTATCTTTAAGGTAAGAGGGAGCAAGAGGATCATTAAGAATTGAGAACAGTTGTGAGAGAATCCTAAGGTTTCGGCGTTGACGAATGGGTAGCCATTTTAGCTGTGTCCGATAGAACGAAACATGGTCGAATTTACGAAGGCCAAAAATGAATCGAATACAGTTATTCTGAAGTCGTTCCAGTTTATTTAAGTGAATTTCATTGAGATCTAAGTAACACACGTCAGCATAATCCTAAATTGGCATAATAAGGGACTGTACGAGCATGTTTTGTGCTTGACGGTAGAAAATTTTTAAACCTGTAAAGCGCACGCAACGAACCTGACACTCGACGAGACACTTCGGTTCTGTGATCTATTTCTAATATTCTGTGATCAAAGAAAGCCTTGATGGGAAGAGTTGACGATCTGCTTTCTTTTTTTGTTGTTTTCTCGTTTTGTGTACGGACGGTTAATTTGACAGATTTTATTTGGCACAAATGACAATTTGAACCATCCATAACCATAATGACTCGTTTTGTGGATAAAGGAACCCCGGGCCCTTTAGGTAACTACTCGCCTCTCTCGTGGTTCTAGTTCTGTTTGCACTCTGATCTCTGATCGTGAATTATGTAAGTGGACCGAAGTGTAGGTTGTTTACTTTCAACAAAATGTAGCTAGGGTCCAATGTTCTTACATTATTGTCCATACTGTAAATTAAACCCAGACCCATTGACCCCAATTTGCAACTCTGAGTGCTACAATATGTATCTAGTCCGAAATTAAGTACAGTTGAGCATTGAAAAAAATATAAGTCATTTTAATTACTAAAATTTCACGAAATTAAATAATACTGACGACTGACGGCCGGATTGGTCCAGTTGGTAGTGACCCTGCCTTCTGTTGCGATGGTCGCGGGTTCGAGTCCCGCTCGGGGCAAACATTGTGTGATGAACACGAATGTTTGTACTCGAGTCATAGATGTTTAGTATTTATATATGTATGTATTTCTCTATAATTTATATCGTTGTCTAGCACCCATAGTAGGTACAAGCTTTGCTTAGTTTGGGGCTAGTTCAATATGTGTGAAATGTACCAAGATATTTATTTATTTATTTTACTTATCAAAAGGCAGGCAGCAACAAGCAATTACGTATCAAAGTTTTTGCCGTTTGTTTTTCACGAATCGGCGGCTATAATTGTCCGTTTAGGTGATTTAAAATTCCTTGAATGGAATTTGCGCCTTTTGACAACCTGAAAAACACAATCCGAGGCGGAATATAGGCGCAAGAGGGAACATGCATACAAAAAAGAATCCTTACGCTGAAATTCCATTTGACTTAAATTATTCAATTCAATCATTTATTCAGCAAATTGGCCACATAGCGGCACTTTTACACGTCAGAAAAAGAATTTACTAGCGCTTCCTAGACCCATTGCTTGAGAAGAAGCGCCGCAACAAACTATTTGAGCTAAGCTACGTTGATAAGGATCTTAACGGTTCTCTTACATATTCTCTTAAAATTAGTAAGGGATCCTACAGATATCCACAATTCCTCAGCAACGTAAGCTTAGTTTAGCTCAAACGGAATAGTCATAAAACAATGAACCATAGAACACAACCTACTTTTCAAATTTCAACAATACAGCACCCATATAGTCTGCGAAGAAAATGGCTGTGACATACAAACGGACGGACGGACAGACGGACATGACGAAATGAATAAAGGGTTTTATTGCAATTTGGTAAGGGAACCCTAAAACCACGAGTAGAGTTTGAATATGCATGTATGTACCCACCCGCGTTAGCCGGAGTCCACTCCGCCCAAGTGGGACTGGAGCTAATTGCTGCCCACAACTTGGAACTACAACTTAAACTAACCGTCTTACCATGTCTTACGCAACAAGCAAATACCCAATGCATATACCTAGGCTATCGTCGCAAGTTAAGGCGATGATGTTTTTTTTTTTTTTTTTTTTTATTAAAAGGTCTACAAACTGGATGATACAACTGGAAAACATATATGACTTAATAATACTAATACTTATCGTGCACATCCTAAACTAGTAGACACAACATGCTTGTACAGCCATTCACATTAACAATATTAAAAGTTTATCCTACTACGACTTATGTTATTATACTAATTAAAAAAAAAAATACTAAAGTAATTATAAAATGCAAACAAAAATGAAAAATAAAACACTATTACGACTAGAGCGAAGTGAGGGTACTCCATGATTTTGTTAAACTTGAGCCCTGATAAGTATACTTGTGTCTAGCAGTAGGACGCTGTAAGCTGTTATGCATGCAATCTGTTAATCTGTTTAAAAATAGTTTTGTTTGACTTTGAGGATTCTAGCTAACTCTACGAAAGGCTTGAATGACGGTGTACTTCCTACATTACTTACATATAGTTGTATAGCCTGTTCTAAATGAGCGGAGTGGCCGGCGGCGGTGGGCGTGGCCGCGCCCCGCCCCGCCCCGCCCCGCCCCGCCGCCATGCTCGCGGGCCGGGAGCGAGGCACGACGTGACGTCACGGGGGCCGGGACTGCTTGCGGGACGCCGCGGACTCATATAATAGGGATGACGACAGGGTGAAGAAATCGAAATTCTAATTAGTCCGTCAGTCAGGTAATAAAAAAATATTAGACACCTATTTTTTGTTTTATTAAATTAACAAAGAATGACTAAGTTAAAACGCATTAAAGTTGGAGAGTGGGGGCTAACTACGTCACCGTTAGGTATAAATCGTACCTAACCGTGACGTCACGCGACATTTCAACTCAATATATCTCCGTATAAGTTTGATTACGTGAAAAAAGAAAAAATACGTGTCCAATACTTTTCAATAATCTTCCTGATAGACTAAGGAAAAAAGTTGTCGTCATCCCTATTAGAATGAAATGCTTTAATTTACTTTAATATTGAATTGTTGGAAGCGTTAACTGGTAGGTATGCCTATGAAAGAATCAGATAGGTAGGTACACCGTACTTATGTACAGTCGAGTTCATTAATATGTGAGCACTTATTGACCTTATTAATTACTACTGAGTAAGGTTCAAAAGTTATCAGACAAATATTTGTTTACATAGTTTATGTCCCAATCATGTCGATTCTATTTTGGTAAAGCACAATCTTGCTTTTACAATTGTATAGGTATGTATCCCTAACTATTACTTTTCACACAAGTCCTAAAGTAGGTGTAAGTACTTTCGTTTAAAGCAGGTATGGCCTGTGCCCAGCAGTGGGACGCAAATAGGCTGTAGTAGTAGTAGTAGTAGGTATGTAAACATGCTCATGTAGTATCCTTGAATCCTATAGGTACCTATAGGATTCAAGGACTTGCTGTCATACTGATATCTCTACAACTACTTAACAATTTGTTACTAACTGTTCTTCTTCGTCTTCTGCAATCTTCAAGCATCAATCAACAACTAGTCATAATCGCTCATATTCACTCTTTCCCCAGATTTTACCTTAAAAACAGTGTGGTAATTATATAAAAGTAATCTCAATGTCCTTCCTGTATTTTAAATCCTCGACTTTAATATGCACTTATGCTAATGTAGAGCTAGCCGTGTTAACAGTAGACACATAATGTAGAGCTAGCCGTGTTAACAGTAGACACATAATGTAGAGCTAGCCGTGTTAACAGTAGACACATAATGTAGAGCTAGCCGTGTTAACAGTAGACACATAATGTAGAGCTAGCCGTGTTAACAGTAGACACATAATGTAGAGCTAGCCGTGTTAACAGTAGACACATAATGTAGAGCTAGCCGTGTTAACAGTAGACACATAATGTAGAGCTAGCCGTGTTAACAGTAGACACATAATGTAGAGCTAGCTGTGTTAACAGTAGACACATAATGTAGAGCTAGCCGTGTTAACAGTAGACACATAATGTAGAGCTAGCCGTGTTAACAGTAGACACATAATGTAGAGCTAGCCGTGTTAACAGTAGACACATAATGTAGAGCTAGCCGTGTTAACAGTAGACACATAATGTAGAGCTAGCCGTGTTAACAGTAGACACATAATGTAGAGCTAGCTGTGTTAACAGTAGACACATAATGTAGAGCTAGCCGTGTTAACAGCAGACACATAATGAAGCTGCTGCAATCATAAGGTGCGGAGAGAGCCATGCGGGCTTGGTTGGTATCGGTGCGTTTCCCCACAGCCCCAGAATGACAGTACGGCAACTCTGAAATGTCATATACCTACTTACAAACATTAGAAATTCGTTACCTAATTGTTGAGGAATTTTTCATGACGACTTTACTTGATGTAAAAAAATACACTAGATCTTACCTACGCGACGACTTGAGGGAACAAATTTAAGAGTTTAAAAACTACCTAGTTACCTAGTGTCAACTTTGCGGCGCGGGCGCACTCTTATCTGTCTGTTATTTCTTTCAGAAATTTTACATAGAGACCAAGAGGTAAAAATACCAATATACGTACTTAGGTAGATAATGTACCTACCTACTTACTCACTGTGGCAAGTGCATCATCGGAAAATCGGCG
>CAXARK010000489.1:0-12920 GCA_963971205.1 Aethes cnicana
AAGTACTGAGTAAAAAGGGATGTTTTATAGATCTGTATTCGAATTATAGTCGTAAAACCTAGTACTTAATCAGACAAGACTAATATTCACTTTATGTACTTAGACAAATATTTCAGGTACCTATTTATCTTAACTAGTTTTCATTCTAATCGACTAATGTGATATGACTTATTAGTAATTTAATGATGATAAAATCACAAAGAAATCAATTTGAAACTGTACCATTATGTACCTAAATAGTGATTTATCATGTAAGTTGTAAATAATTTATATTAATGTATTCGATACAATTAAGGGCATGTTAATGACTGTTGAGTTCAAAATATGAACTTGACCTTGGTGTATAATAACTGTAATAAATAATAATATTAAAATCAATTTAAAACTTAGTTTCACCTTTTATTGAATGTAAGTGCCTACTTATGTATATTTATAAATGCTCTGTTCATAAACATTGCTGCAACTTTTTATTTTAATATGTGTAAGTTATGTTAAGTATTGTGAGTTCGTACTAACAGTATTGCATCAAATCTCCATCTTCCTCATCATCCAGTGGAAGAATCCCAGAATGGAGAAGGACATCGTCAGCGGAACAGCCGTCGCCTTGATCCACGCCCACAGACTGTTAACAGAAAAAGTACAATCATTTGATTATCGCTTCCTTAAGAGGGTTTATCCGGAAAGTTGGCAACGTCGCATATAGCTGTCAAATAGTTCGCCGTTTTTATTAATTTCTCAATATTGCTGAATTAAAATGGAAGATATCGTTCTATGGTTGAATGACGCGTCTCGTTTTAAATTTGTTAGTTAGGCATTCAAATGATAAGATTACATTAAAATGCATGGAAAATGCTATGTAAAGTTTTTAAAGATATTACTTCCATAATACTAAAAATTTCGTGTTCCTATGATAACTGTTGCAATCCATACTTAATGTTTTATTCAACCATAGAGCGATAATTCATGTTTTCATTCAGTAATATTCAGAAATTAATGAAAACAGCGAAATATTTGACAGCTATTTGCGACGTTGCCAACTTTCGGAGTAAACCCTCTTAAACAAGTAGTAACCTATTGCAACTACAAATTGGAACACGACGCGTTGACCTGGCCTCGGCGACAGCCTGGTATGAGCCGCATCGCAGTGGTAGGTCAGACTGGGCTTCTATATCTTATATTATAACCACAAGTTTGTATGACAACAGCTGCAACATATCATTCTATAGAAATGCGACCACTTTCTGCCACCACCAAACCGCAAAAGTAGCGCCAGTTTCATTGGTACTGGTCTCAGTGACAGCTGCTAAGATAGTTTCATGTCATGTGAGTTGACGAAAATATTTTAAAATGTGAACAATACTTTCGATTTGAAAGAAAAGGCATATGGCAAGTAAACTCAAAGATAAGTGGATTGGGGTCACATTGGATCGCGTGAGTTGAGTATAGCCCGAACCAACCACGAGGACCAGTCTGTGCCCATGAAGTAAATAGGCTGTTCTGGTGGTGTTGTTTGTATAGAAGTCTCACTCGTAAGGGTCGTCGGAGACGTAGAAGGGCTGCGGCGTGGGCACGAGCCCGCAGTCGGCCACGAACACGCGCCGCGTCGGCCGGTCCTCCGCGTCCGTCGGCGTGTGCTCCAGCATGTGGATCACGCTCTGACCCTCGATCACCTGTACATGTACGAAAAATAGTTATACTTTTATGTAATTGGTAGGCAAACAACCACACTGGCCACCTGAGAAATGATAGGATTTCATAGGATCTCAAATGCATTGCCTACCCTGAGGCCTAATATATCACAACAGCGCAAGCACTGCTATTTGGCAGCAGGTTAGCGGCATCGGTCCCCGACTTCCGCTAGGGGCAAATTTTGTGTGATGAGCATGAATGTTTGTACCGGAGTAATGGATGTTTAGTATTTATATATGTACTAGTTTTTGCCCGCGACTTCGCCAGCGTGGAATTCGGCTATCGCGTTCCCGCGGGAACTATGCGTTTTTCCGGGATAAAAAGTAGCCTGTCCTTTCCCGGGACGTCATCTATCTCCAAACCAAATTTCACCTAAATCGGTCCAGTGGTTGAAGCGTGAAGAGGTAACAGACAGACAGAGTTATCGCAATAATAATATTATGTGTATATATTTATCTGTATAAGTATTTACATCGTTGTCTAGCACCCATATTTGCGTTGCTTAGTTTGGGGCTAGGACAATTTGTGTGAAATGTCGGAAGATATTTTTTTATTTAACACTTATTTCGGGCGTACGCTGATTTGTATGAAGGTTGTCAATCTAGTTTTACCTTTTTTCTATGGTCAGGTATTCCTTAGGAAATGAGTGCCTAATTTGAACTCTATGCTCGAAAGTGTATCTTAAGCCAAAGATTAAATATTTAGGTGCAATCGAAAAGAATTCAAATGTACGAAGAAATATGTTTATCTTACTTAGCTAGCAAGAAATCAAAATCTTACCCTTCCTATGACAGTGTGTAAGTTATCAAGCCATGGCGTGCCCGTCGTCGTAATTATGAATTGGCATCCATTTGTATCTTTCCCTGAAATCATTATATAATTTATGTTAAACTGTCAACATATTTATAATCATCATGATTTACATACATGGATATAATTAAATACTTAACTTACCCTTGTTGGCCATTGAGACAAATCCAGCCATACTGTGTTGAGTGTCTAAGTTTTCATCTTCAAAAGTTTCACCATAAACACTTATTGATCCTGAACCATCGTCAGAAACAACATCTCCACCTACAATAAACCAAAGATAGGTGAATATTCATCCATTAATGGTATATGTATTAATACTCAAGTCATGCTGATAATTAATGATTATTACCTTGTACCATGAATCTTTTGATGATTCGATTGAAGGAGGTTCCCTTGTATGATTTTCCTTTGATACCCTTTGTAGCAAGAACTTTAAAATTCTTCACTGCTTTTGGGGCCAAATCACCAAACAAACCAATAACCACCTTTCCCAAAGGTTTATTTTCATCCTGAATGTCCATGTAAACTTGGTCCGTCACTCTAAACTGGCGTGCCTGTAAGAAGTGTTCATGAATGAGATCACACCAACAAAAAAAAGCAATATGTATTATATCTTGAGTTTAATCCAACATATCATACATTAATAAACTCAGCACATCCCAAAACAACTAATAAATACACAACTCTTCCGCGAAAATTCATTGTACTCCGAACAAAATGGCACTGTCTGTAACTAACAATTCCTCCAACCACTGGAGACCAATCAATACTGGTGGGAGTTATATGGAATAGTATCTAATTGGATCATAGTCTTACCTGCCATATCTAGTGGGAAGCCTTACAGAACTGCTGTGAAATTACTAAAAACATTGTGCAATTAGCATGAAAACTATGCCCAATTTTAGATCTTTTCAATAAGGACAATTTTATTTTGCAACAATACTATCATCTAATGGGACAATGCATATTTCAACAGTGCCTACATTATCAAATTTTTCAGTAGTAGCAGAAGCAACCATTTTTTTTGTATGATTTTTCACATGTGACTTGAGTTTATCACTGCGGCTGAACTCTTTCCTACAGTTCAGGGTGTCTTGAAAGGGACACTTGAACAGTTTTTTTGTCTGATGCAATTTCATGTGCCTTTGCAGTAGATCTTTTCTCATAAACTTATGTTTGCAAATAGAGCACACAAAGCTTTTATCTCCGTGCTTTAACATGTGTGAAGACAGGTACTTTTTCATGTGAAAACTACTGTCACAAATATTACAATGAAATGGTTTACTTTTTCTGTGCACCTGTAGGTGCATCCTTAGTCTCTTATCACTAGCAAATATTTTGTTACAGTGAATACATATTTTCTTGTGGTTTTCGGTTAAAAGATGCAAAGAAAGTTTTTCTGGTCTTTTAAAAACAGCATCACACATTGAACATTTATACTGGCTTGCACCAGTTTTTGTCATAGGTTTTTCAAGTTCTTTGTGAGATTGTTGATGTGATGCTATATCTTCCAGTGAAATAAAATGTTGGTTGCAAATGTGACATTGGTAGACTGTTGAATCATGGGAGCTTGACACATGCTGTAAGAGATGTTCAATACTTGGAAGGAGCTGGCTGCAGTCACCTTGGATACATTTAAATTTCTTAACAGATGCATGTTTCTTTAGGTGTATTCTGAAATTTCTGTAATTAGGGAGTATTAAGTCACAATATGAACATGAGTAGCTCAGGAGATCTGCTTCTGGTGTTTTAGGGGTTGTCTTGGTCAATCCATCCGGCCAGACTTTGTGTGAACAGATATGTCGTTGCAAATGTGAATTTTGTTGGAAACAGCGGCCACAAATAGCACATTGATATGAATTTTCACTGTGCGTCTTCAAATGAGCGTGTAGAGATTTCATTTTCTTAAAGGATTTCTTACACAAATTGCATGATACCTCACTTGACCATTCTTTGGGAATGGCTACATTGTCAGTAGAAGGCATCTGGTTTGTTTCACTGTTCTGAGGTGTAGGTGTAACTGATATGTTTTCGCATGTTAACGATACCATATTAGTCTCTAAGTTTCGATTTGCAGCCCCTGCATTTGTATTTACAAATTCATTCCTGCATTGTTGTTTTTTGTGATCTAAGAAAATTTGCAGAGAATGAAAAATTGATTTACACATTCCACATACAAAAATATCTTCATTAATTGAATCGAGAACCACCACATGAGCCATTTCTTCTAAAACAATCAAAATGTACACAAATAAAATAAACCACAACAATACAAATCCAAAGTTTTTTTTACGTCTGACATTATGCATTGACCATGGAGGTATTAGTATGGAGTGTGATACTGCGTTTACATACACGCGCCCGGGCTCGTAAACGTGCCCGTGAACGTCGTGTTGAACGCCGTTCATGTAAACACAATAAAAGCAGGGTGTTTACACTACCGCGGGCGTGCTAGTCAGTGCAAGGAGGGCAGACGACGAGGACGTTAATCTCGTGGGGGCTAATTGTTTTGGGTTTCATTTACTTTTATAGGAAAAAGAAACAAAATGATGACGATGATGTTTTTTTTTCAGTTTGCGTCTAAATCCACCCGTACTAATATTATGAATGCGAAATTACAGTTACTTTCGCATTCTGTCTTTCTGTTAGATATTTGGTAGGCTTCTTTTTATTTCGGAAAGATACAGTTTTCACGGAAAAGAGATATAGTGTGCCCGTAAGTACTTCTTTTCTCCGTTTGAACTCCTTCATGGGTTTATCGACCTCTCCTAAGCATCTGCAACATTTTTTAAAATTTATGTTGCTTATTTGAGGGGGTCCATATTATTGGTTCTACTTGGTAACACCCCAGGAAATGTAAAATTTTGGTCGTTTGACCATTCCGACAAATTGGCATTGTTAAATTTATTTTATTCGGCAAGTCGTCATCGTCCGTACGCCACAAAGGTGCAAGAGATACTAACGCGACGCCAAAAAACCGCCAGCCGACCGATCGACGGCGTTCACGTTCACGTTCACGAGCGCGTTCAAAATCAACCTGTTTACACATCCGTGCCTGTGAACGGGCCCGTGAATGTCGTTTTGAACGCCGTTTATGTAAACACACCATTAAATGTGTCTTGATAAGGAGCGCAGTCTTATACACAGATTAGAAGGTATGTGGTCTTATATGGCGAAACAGTTGAAAACGTGTCCAGCGGATAGCAACAAAACAAAACACTCTCCCACCCAAGACTCTCCTCACAACCGTTTTCGCCTCAGCAGCGCCAGCTGAAGATGCTACTGCAGACTATCCGCCTAAGGTGGCTTGACTGACTGACTTGTGGCGATCGCAGCGCCCCCAACCTACCCGATTTGGTGTCCACTTTTGGAACAAGATTGCGCTCCTTTACTTCAACCCTCCATAGTAGTACTCCCTTTTGACTTGACACTTGACAGTGACATTACTTCGGCTGCGTTCCGAAACACGCTCTGAGCGCTCACAGCACCTTGCATCTCTTTTCCTCTTGAAAGTAGAGTCCTAAGAGGAAAAAAGATGCAAGGTGCTGTGAGCGCTTTAAGCGCGATTCGGAACATAGCCTTCCTTACACTTGACTGTACAGTCTACTGACAATTGACATGATAGTGAGTTTATTGTGGAGGAGTTGCGGTGTTGTTTGTGATCGACTGAAATTTTGTCCCGCTATTACTTCTAATTACTGACAAAGGTAATTTATCGAGAAATGCTTCATTTATCAAATTTTATTCGGTAATCAATTCGTTACTACAGTAATCCCTACTCGAAGTTACATGTATGTATCCATCTACCTCACCAATCCTATTTGTTGATGTGTTCCAATACTTCTGCCTTTGTTTTAGATTATCATAATGACTGTGAACAATACAATTGCTCACCAAAGGCTTATTCTCAGCGGAGATCGTGAAAGGTGACTATGTTTAGAATTTTTAAATAATTTTCCTATCTGGGAATTTAATGTCTTCATTTAAAAACAACGAATTTTAGGTTCAAGGAGCTATTACGAAGAAGATTAATTGAATGTGGATGGCGTGACCAAGTAAGGATGTTATGCCGCGACATGGTCAAAGACAATGAAGGCGGAAATGTAACATTTGACAGCTTGGTGAATCGGGTCACACCCAGAGCCAGAGCCTTGGTTCCAGACACTGTCAAGAAGGAACTACTTCAAAAGATCAAGACACACCTTCTAACACAAAAGGAACAGTAATGTTTAGTATGTAGACTTCTCAATGTATTTTTTAAGTTCACTAATATAAGAATAATAAAACACTTCCTACAACCAACAGTATATTTTATTGATAAACATTTATATTTTAGGATTAAACAAAAATATATATACATATAAATTGCTTACACATAATACTGCTATTAGATCCATATATGTCATGAAAGTATTGCCACTCATTAGTGCTGTCATGGACTTTTTACTACACCAAGCGGATGCAATTCAGATGACAACACTAATTTAATCCATATAGTAGCCATAATAAATACAAGTCACCAGCTGTTTATATAAATATATAAAGGTTGCCTACATGTATATATTATCTACCCTCATATCATAAATCATCCATGATGCGTTCAAAAATCGGCAGTAATGACATCCATTATGTTATGATAGCGAGTTCTGTCAAAGCCAATTTCCTATCTAAATCAAATTCGATGTTGTAATGACGTTCTAGTTTCAAACATCTTCGAACAGCAATGCCTGCCTATATTCTTCAGTCAAACAGAACAAAAGTATGTTTTAAATTAAATGTTGGCTCTATTTAGTCTATTTTTTTTGAAAATCGACTGTGAGACACTGATGTATATTGTGGACAGATTTTGAACCATCTTAGAGGATTTGTAAAATGAGTGTAGATAAAGTTGTGTATGCATCTGTACATAATTAGGCCTTAAAACACTCATGGGATATTATTATGAAACTCACCTGAACTCTTGTTTCACAAAACCCCACTCGTGTCTTAAGGAACTTTATTATGTACCAGTTACATAAACTACTATTACAATATAACCATGTTTCAGAACATGGCACACATTGAACAACTTTTGAAAAAGTGTAGCATTTAATGGACATGAACAATTCTGTACTATTGATAATAATGCTGAAGCAGAATGGTGAGTAAATGAACTTTTTTGGTGTGGGAGATTAATTTTATATAAATGTTAGAGTCAATCAACACCCACCCTAATTCCTAATAAGAAGGAACATAATATGTAATTGAAATTTTAATATCTTAACAAACATTTTATACATTTTTACTCCAAAATGTAATGAGTTGTAATGCTATCCCACACCAACAATCACTATAGTTAAAATTAAAAGATACAACAGAAGAGAGACTCATACAAAAACTTTCCCAGTGTTAAAATGATGTAGTATTTATCAGCAAATCTTGTGAACATATCTAATCCCTAAAAATCAAAAGTAAGAGCTTGATTTGAAGATTTTATTTCATTATCTATGATATATGAAATATGATTTTCAAATATGAGCTTGACATGTAAAATCTTTGATTTGATATAATAATAATAATAATGGAGTTTTCACTAAGCTTACATTCTTTGTTTTGCTTAATGTTTAGACTGTTAAATTTGTAAAGTAAAATGGACAAACGGCTTGAGACAAATCAATCATACATCTTTGAAAATAAAACGAAAATAACTATAGACTGCCGTGAGCCCGCACTGCGCGTGCGCATGGTTCGGAGTCGCTTTCCTCCAAATAGAAAGCAGAAATTGCGAACAATATTCATGCAATCTATTACTGCCATTACACATCCGAAAGTAACTGAGCTATGCTGTTCAAATATATTTACAATATAAAAGTATACTTACTCACTGAGCGATAGGTAAAATGTTCTTCTACAGATTAATATCAAAAAGTATATTTGAGCAATTAAATTATTATTATGCATTTTTATGAGGATGTGACGTCAGGCAGTATAACAAATATTAGTTGGATCTCAACTTAAATGCATAAAAAATTAAGATGATACAGTAAATATAATATTACAAAAGCAAGCACACTTATATATACCAAGAACGGAAGGAAGAAACAGGAACGGAGTTGCAGTTTATATTTCAAGTATTGTGTTACAATACCAGAAGTGAAGTGCATTCAGCCCTAATTTAATAAGATACTAAACACAAAAAAGTGTTGCAACAAAAGTGACATGGGTGCAAGTTTATTAATAATGTAATCTGGTTACTGCAATCTCATTCAGTAATTTAAATTCAAAATAGCGCACCCGCCTTTTGTAATCATTTAAATGCATTATTAACTGATAAATTGTTAACTGATGAAATAGCTTTTTTTATAATGAGCACATTTTTCTTATATATAGGTAGTACTTAAAGCTTTTAGATACCTGATCTTTTATAAATATATATTAAAATAGTAATAATACTTAAATTTATACGTACACGCGTAACACATATGGAATGTAATTTGGACTTTATTGATCAGGTATGTTTTCTTGGAACTTAATAAAATAGCTATAACAGTATCAGTACTCTCTTATTAAATAAAAAAAATAAAACTTAAAATTATATGTATAGGTACTTACTAAACACTCTTACACATCAAGTAATTGATCAATCCATTTACACAATACTGATGTTTGCTAATGAGCAATAGGACATTTTGATAAGAAAATGCTATGTGATTCCTGTTATTTAGTGCCCAAAAATAAATTTCATTCCAGACAAACATCTCAGAGAAAACAATTGCAATCAGAATTACAACTTTATAAAAAAAATATTAGAAGAAACTGAATTTCGGATGAAGTTACGTTTTAAATACTTACCTAGATTACTACAGACATTTGAATTTAAAGAAACCTAACTGGCAAGAATTGATAGTTCAGGGCACAGTAGGTACTTGTACTGCACTGCAACATTGAAAAGATTTAATATTATGTTGTGTATGACACACCATATTGACTGCTTACAACAATTCACACTAAAATGCTCTTTATTCCTGGAAATAAGATACCTTCTTCAACCAAATAAGTGAAAAAGAAGACATTTTTAGAGATTCATTGTATATTAATTTTAAAATGAGATTTTTAAAACGAGCTGCCATGCATACTGAGATAGATTCGTTAAGACATTAGGCAAAACATGTCTTGTCATTAAATAATCATAAATATAAAGTGCATTTGATTGCTAGATATAGATATAATATGAATAGACAGTATTGAATGGAATAAAAAACATATTATTTCCGCTATACTGGCTATCACAACCCGCGCTCAAATTGCGCAAAAAATTTATTCCTTTGGCTCATCATTATCGAATCAATAAAATCATATATTAGTATTTGTTATAGGTATATATAATAGATGCACTGTAATAGACATTTGACACACATTGTATAAGTGGAGACAATTTTCCTCCTATTAATCATACAACTTAATAAAACAACATATCCCCTACAATAATAACTAGAAATAATTTATAGGTACGTATCAAAATGGCCGAGTATGACGAGGACTGAGCCCAGTTCTGTTTACCGGGGGAAACAATGTGATTTTCGGGAGTGATCTTTAATTATTGCTCTACAGTATTCTATATAAATAACAATACATCAAAAATAGCATGTCCCATTTTAAAGGGTAACAAACTTGTATTATACTTACTATACATGTTACCCTTTAAGGCGGTTAAATTTTCGTACAGGAATTATGCATAAATCAACAATAACATAACTCTTAAACATATATTTGTTATTTTATGCGTGGTTTCTGTATGAAACACCGTTTGTTGTATGCAAATCGATGCACCTTAAATTGGGACATGCTATGTTTTGTCTTGAATATAAATAGATTTATAGTGCTCACTTCAGATACTATTACTTATGGTAACGTATCAATAAAATCTATGACATCCACCCAATATCAAGGAAACAAGTTTATAAAGAGAGTTACCGCAAGTGAATAATCCGCCAGGGGCGCTAGTGGCGTTGGAGTCGGCCAAGGCAGCTATTTATTGGCCATTTTGCGCAGTTTGACATTGACAGCTATACATCCGTTCTACCGGTCAGCAAAAATACGGTATCCCTCATTATTTTACGATGGCTAATACACATATATACATACCCTACGTGCAGCTGCTATCATGTATATAATAAAAGACAAGTGATCATGATCATAAGGGTGCGTTTAGACTTATCTGGCGAACTATACCTATTTCAACATAATTAATATCACGTATTCTTGTAAATAAATAACAAATTTATATTACAAATATTTTTATGTAATGGTTCATCCATATTTACTTACTTTTAGAATATTGATTTTAATAAGTATGTAATCATAATCTTATGTCATAATTATAATGTATATTTTTAGTTACCAGTTACTTTCAACCAATTATTTATATCAGACGAATTAATACACGAAAGTTTATCAACGATGTACTTGTAGCGTTTGTTACTGTTCATGGAACTTCTCAATGTGAGTGACAAACACTGTGCTACTGAGTCGGATTAATGGAATATTCATAAATGTGATAGGTGTTTTTATGTTTGAACTATTCACTTAGAAAGACTTTTATCTTACTTACACAAATTAATTATCAATAAATCATGGTTACTTAGTAATCATGGGTTTTGAGCATGCCCTTCAAATTTTCATGTATAAGATCTACAAACTCACACAAATACCTACGTAAAACCGTTTCGTGATTCCTGCTCTATGTTGTAACCAGGTACGCTTAGATCCGGTAATTCATTGTACTCTATGGTTAGCGAATAGTATAGTTCATCCAAGATAAGATGACGAAAACGCACTTGAAAGTTTTGAAGTGCATTTTCGTCAACCTTACATCTTTGAATTCTTGTATTTTGAGCTTAATTTTTAAATACTTTTTTGCAGTGGGTCTCGTTTATTCATTCTAGTTCATCACATTTACATTTTTGAATTGGAACACTTCACACGTATCTTTTACATCGTCATTCTCATTACGAAAATATTATCATGGCTATGGTTTTCTTATTAACTACTTCTGGGAGTTCCTGTTGCTTGTTAACTTGTGCTCAAATTGGCTATGGGTAAAAAATGACAATGTGCTTGATTCTTTTTTATGGATAGGAATAACCTTCCGCTATAAGAGAAAAAAATCTGAGAATTTTCCGTGGCGTAGATTTTGCGTAAAAAATAAAATTTGTTTTGCGTTATAACGATTTAAAGATTCTGGTCCAAGTAAGCACAGCACATGTTTCTGAAAAAAAAAGTGTTGACATTTGACGGTGACAGTTCTCGCTTCCTTCGTACGCACATAACTTTACGTGTTTTAACAATTTTATTGGAAAAATAGGTTATTGGCTTGGCCCGAACGACGACGTATGCTTTAAAGCGTGTTTAAACACGTTATTACGAATGAAGCAAGAACTGTCACCGTCAATAGTGCCAACACTTTTTTTTAAGAAGTAGTGCTGCATACTTGGACTAAGGAAACACCTTTATTTAAATCGTCATAACACAAAATCAATTTCTTTTTTTACGCGAAATCTGCGGCACGGAAAATTCTGAGATTTTTTTCTCTTGATACGGAAGGTTATTCCTATCCATAAAAAAAATAATCGAGCACATGGTCATTTTTCACCCATAGCCAATTGGCATTGAAATAGAAGTCATAGAACGTGAATAGATCAAACAGAATCTCATGATAAAATTTCACATTCAATTTTTCAATCAAGCCACCATACAGATTTGGTGCTTGATTTTATTCAATTATCACGGATTGCGATTTGGCAAGCGCTAACATTTCCATTTAAAATTACATACATACTTGGTTTTCGTCGAGATCTTATCATGAGATTCTTTGTATTCTGTTACACATTTAGAGACGTTATTTTCATACGGTCACCCAATCCCCTCATCATGAGATTCTATTCAGTTACACATTTAGAGATGTCATTTTCATAAGGTTACCCGATCCCATAGCTGGGTGCGCACGTCCTAAAGCGTGGATACGTACGCGCGGGGGGCCCAGGGCTAGGTGTGGCGCGGGGGGCGCCGCGCACGCGCCCGCGGCGCCGGCGCTCGCGACACCAGCACCAGTGACGATGCAGTGCCAGCCGCACTGGTGCGTGCGAGCCTCCGGGCAGCCTGCAATCATGATCATGAGTATCATGACTCATACAGAGTTGGTAAAACAGGAGTCTTTCCTATGGGCAATGCAATAACTAGCGGCTTGTGTGTATAGGTAACTTTATGCAGGTATTTTACTAAACATGTCACAAGTAATAGAGAGAGGAAAGTCCAGCAAACAATTAAAAGCTTAAAAGCTTACCTTAATTGAACTTGGATTGCTTCGAATAACAGATGAGGTTATGTATTCGTTGGGGCGCATGTCCCATTATGGACGTGAGTCTCACCTGACGAGCACG
>CAXARK010000490.1:0-12911 GCA_963971205.1 Aethes cnicana
ACTGCAGGGCACAGGCCTCTCTTCATCACGAGAGGGTTTGGGCTATAGTCCCCACGCGGGCCCACTGCGGATTGGGGACTTCACACACATCTTTGAATTAATTTGCAGATGCGTGCTGGTTTCCTCACGATATTTTCCTTCACTTAAAAGCTCATGGTAAATTCAAGTTGAATTTCGCACGTAAGTAAACTTGAGGTGCGAGCAGGAATCGAACCCCCGACCCTCGGCATGAGAGGCGGTACGCGTCGAACCACTAGGCCACCACGGCTTTTTAAACACACATTTTTTACAGAAACACATTAGGAAATTATGGCAGTTATCACGCAGCAATAGACTGGGTGGGGCTCTATTAGAAATGGTACATAAGGACATGGATGGTGCTGGTGCTGCACTGTTTGAACATTAATTGCTGAAACTTGATTTCTAAATAAACAGTAATAAGTGAATAGGCGATTAGACTTTAATTAGATTACACTTAGCCTCAAGAAAAAAAATCGAAGAATAATTTAAAAGATCAATTATTTATTTCTTACTGTTAAAGGGCATATAGGACACCTATATTTTGGTGGGGCTTGGCAGATCCTCATTTCTAGTGCCAAGATTTATTTATTTAGTTCAAGCTCCAGATTTTTTTAAGAGGGGGGCACAAGGGGTTGTCGCCATAAAAATCAACAATTACAGATACCCATAGTAGGTAAAAAAGAACTGTTTTGGGGGACACGTGCCCCCTAACCCCCCTCCACCCTAATTCCGCCCTTGCGTCTATCAGTCAAAATTCAATTTACAATCTCTTCACATTCAAATTAAATTATAATAATAAATAATAATAAGTTGATACTGCAGTTCCTTGTATTGATGTATTTGTCCACAGGGCGGCCTGAATCATGGAGTAGCAGACACGACACTAGCCTAATACTACAGTGTAATCAGTCTGGTTGAATAACCTAATATAAATAGATATTGTTAATGTATGCAAGTTTTTAAATAAATAACAATTCTCATTCAAATGTGCTATTAGCCCAACTGTTATTTATTGAAATAATTATTTTATATTTTATTTGAGCATCCTATTAAAAGTAGGAAGCCATTCTTTTATTTCAATTAATTTTGAGTATTATAATAAATCATTCCAAAATATGTTTAAATTGGCTTATAATTTTAAATCCCTAGCTATGTCTATATGCTTTCGTTTGTGAATCCTTTCTGCTAATTGTAACAACAAATACATAAGGCTTATAACTAGAAGGAATGGCCACACCCCACATGTGAGGTAACTGCGGAGCTGTTCTCCCAATGGCTTGTTTCGATTTTGTGATATCTTATCATATACTATTTCTGTTCTTCTTGTTATGTCCATCCAATTGTACATATTTCTGACCATTTTATTGCATTCATATGGACATATTACTTTACCTTCTTTTATATCATTGATAGCCAATTCTATACCAGTAACCAGGCTGCCAACATTAGGCTCAGTCAAATAAATCATATTTTGTGGTAACACTTCTGGAATCCCTCCCACCTTAGTAGATACAACCTTTAATCCACAAGATGCAGCTTCTACAATGGCCATGCAGTATGCCTCTGTTAGGGACGTGTTTAAAAAGATGTCTCCTTTGACTAATACATCTCTCACTTGTGAATGTTTCAAACTTCCCAGCAATGTCACACAATCTTGAAAACCCTTTCTCTCACGTACTTCTTGTAGAAGCCACATCTTTGGTCCATCACCACCTATTATAAACCTTATATTTGGATATCTAGGACAGAGATCAGCTATCACGGCAGCCATTAAATCCACACCTTTCCTGTACACCAACCTTGACACTATGACAATAGTTATAACATTTGGATCCCTTTTGCTTGGATCGGGAGTAAATGAGAATGTATCTACAGCATTTGGAATGACAGAAACCCTGTGAGCTTTCACCTTTGCTCTTAACACTGTGTTTTCCTTTCCTATGTGTGAAACACAGATGCAGTGATCACATTCACAGAGACATGTCTGTAAATATTTGTTAGTGAGTACTGCTGATGTGTCGGCAAACCCGAACAAACTATGGTCAGTGAATACCGTTTTGAGCCCTAATAATTTACCTATTATTGATACTTCATGGCCTATCACACTAAATGCGGAATGGCCATGGACTATTTCGATACATTCTCTGATGAGGATGTACCTGATGATAGCTATGTTGCATATCATGGTGGGGAGGATGCACTGCGCGTACATGACGCGGATGGGCAGGTAGTACACCTTGAGCCCGCCGGTCATATAGCGGATGCCCACTCGATCGCCATACGAGTGAGTAATCACTATCACTTTATGCCCCTCCTTAATCAAGCACTGCGACAAGTTGAATATATGTTCCTCGACGCCTCCAGTGTTTGGGAAGAAGAAGTCTGATGCCATGCAAATTACATGTCGCTTCAAGCGCTTCTTTTTTCTCACGAGCTCCTAAAACATGAAATTTTTGTTATCCGGTTTCAGGTTCAATTGACAAGTTCGTGATAGTAGTGCTCACTTACGTTCATCTTTTATTCGGCTCCGTAACTATAATTTTATACTTCTTATCTTATCTTCATCACAAATAAAATTGTAAGTAATTCATCAAATCCAATTTTTAATTTAATTATATTGTTGATATGGCGTTTGCTGCAACTTTATCAATCAAAACCTTATCATCATACTCTACAGATAAATCCATGGTCTGATAGTGCGTTTATACGCACGCGCCCAGGCTCGTAAACGTGCCTGTTGAACGTCCTTTTGAGCGCTGTTCACGCACGATGCGAAAGTAACTGTAATTTCACATTCATAATATTAGTACGGGTGGATTTAGACGCAAACTGAAAAAAAAACATCATAGTCATAATTTTGTTTCTTTTTTTCTTTAAAAGTAAAGGAAACCCAAAGCAGTTAGCCCCCACGAGATTAACGTCCTCGTCGTCTGCCATCCTTGAGGCCTGTATCAACTACGCGCGAGCATTGTTCGACCGCGGCAAACCTGGGTTTTGGCTCGCGAGCCATTTTTAGCGCATCATTTTTCTGTAGCGCGGCTGCCGCGCGCGGCAGACGATCCGTCCACGACATTCATCTTGTGCGCGGCAACCATGGACTTTTTACGTCGGCAACGTGCAGCTCATGTGCAGCTGCTGCTTTTATCATTATTTATCATATTATTATTACTACATTTAATGTTCCATAGAAATGGTTTAGTGCCATATAATCTAATTATAGTACGACACTTATCGTTTTCCATGTTCTTGCCGCGCGCATCAACTAAAATATATGAAGATCCGTCCCAACTGCGCGCGCAGAACGCACTGACGCTCCTTTGCCGCGCAGTCAAAAATCCACATGAACTGGTCGTCGCGCGGCGCGTTCGAGCGCGCCAATGTTCGAGTTGCCTCGCGCGGCGGCACAGTACCCATTGCGCGCGGCTGCCGCGCGAGCCAATGTTCGATGGTTTGCCGCGCGTAGTCGATACCCACCTTTGCACCGACTAGCACGCCCGCGGGCGTGTAAACACCCTGCTTTTATTGCGTTTACATGAACGGCGTTCAAAACGATGTTCAACGGGCACGTTGAACATCGTTTTGAACGCACTATGAGCGCACTATGAGCGCTTTGAGCAAGATACGGAACGCACCCCTAATCTGAGACTGTCATCAACTGTCATTGTCATTCTCAGCTGTTCAAAACACGCATCAACTAACATACGTTGATCAGTTAACCAAAGAAATAAAGTTGTAATACAATATGCTAGATGTAGAGAAAAAAACAGATCGAAAAATGAAAAGATTCGTAGCGCGTCTGAAAAGCTCAAAAGGAATTATTTGCACCGATATTCCGGGACCAGTATGTTTCTTGGAAATATTTTTTAACATATTTCTAATAAGCTTTTGCCATAACATCTTGTGCTATTTATTTCCAGAATATTGTACTGTGTAATGTTGGACAGGCCACTAATTTAGTTGATGACGATATACATGCCCTTATTAAAAAGTCCAGTCCCGAACCATCTCTCCCTAAGTTGATAGCAGAGAAAGGTGAAAGTTATTCATTTTTGGTTTTTAACAAAGCCGAAGACGCATTGTTGTTTTACAAAGAGCATAATGGGAAGGCTAAACTGTGTGAAAAAGGGCCACCAATTTATATGAATTTTGTTGAAAATGGTAAGATCATATCAAACTTGTAGGTCTTTATTTTCAAGTTATTAATGAAAGTAACATAACGGATTTCGAAAATAATTTCACAATTGTCTTTCTAAATTTACAGTTCCTAATCTGGAAATAGTTTGCAATCATCCTACTCCCAAAGGCCTGCACATTCTCAATGATTTCATCACTCCAGAAGAAGAGAGGATGTTCCTCAAACTCTTTGATTTTGAAGGCTCAAGTAACTTGAAGAATCGGCAAGTGAAGCATTATGGATATGAGTTCCAATATGGCAGCAATAACGTAAACCTGGCTTGTCCGTTGGACGAGGGAATTCCAAAGGAATGTGATGTTTTATGGCATCGGCTGAGAGAGAGAGGACTGGACGTCGGAGTACCCGACCAATTGACAGTCAACAAGTACACGCCTGGACAAGGTAAACCTGTAATTAAAGCCAATAGAATTAAAGTATGTAATACATACTATGTATGTAAATATATTTTGGGTGAAATGGTTCCGAACGGAGGACAGATCACCCGACTGAAACCAGGCAGTCGTCCCCTTCTATAAATAAAATGTAAATATATTTATATCCATATTAATATTATAAATGCGAAAGTACCTCTGTCTGTCTGTCTGTTACCTCTTCACACTTCAACCGCTGAACCGATTGAGATGAAATTTGGCATGGAGATAGTTGGGGTCCAGGGAAAGGACATAGGCTACTTTTTATCCCGGAAAAACGCATAGTTCCTGCGGGAACGCGATAACCGAATTCCACGCGGGCAAAGTCGCGGGCAGAAGCTAGTTGTCCATAAATCTTAGAAACTAAGACACTAAAATTTTTCTTTGTTAAGGCCGTTCCTATACCCAGCTCAGCTGTCACTGTCACTCGTGCAACGAGTGAAAGAGAAAGCGCTATGAACAGAACGCCCGATTTTGTTAGTATTTAGCTTGTTTAAATTTCTATAAAAATACCGTCTAAAAATATGGCATTTATAAAGCTGTCAATGTATGCATATAATTTGTTTTTTTTTTCTGTTATATTTACTGTTTCATATAATAAACTGCAGTAAAGTTGGATTAAAGGTCCGAGTTAGAGGTTACTTTGGAATTAAATTGCATCAAGCGAAGTTTCGTGAAACGTGTAATGAAAGCTGTCAATGTAAGGATGATATAATCAAGGCTGCGTTCCGAATCGCGCTTATAGCGCTCACAGCACCTTGCATCCTTTTTCCTCTTAGGACTCGACTTTCAAGAGCAAAAGGGATGCAAGGAGCTGTGAACGCTCTGAGCGCGTTTCGGAACGCAGCCCAAATATAACATATGTTTTTTTTTTCATATTTTTGACTTTTAACAGTTTTAACATTTCTTAAAAAAGTATTATCTTATATGAGCAATGTGACGATGCTGGGTCAGGGAACGGCCTTAAAAAAGACGATTTTAATGAGGGTCGCCGCGTGTGAACTCGCCACTAGAAGAGCTTGAGTCTTATAAGGTGCAGTGTTTTAAGGTTCAGTGTCCAATTAGCATGTCATGTGCCATATTACATGCTAAATTTGCAACACTGGCGTCTCTGAAACGTCATACATGAAAAGACATACTTTAACATTGACAACCAACACGATCGATAGTGGCGCCAACTAGCGAGCAGGAATACGGAGGAATAATTAATCATTAACATGAGCATAAATTGTACTATTTCCAGGTATTCCGTCGCATGTGGACAAGCACAGTCCATTTGGAGCCACGATCCTGTCCCTGTCCCTCGGTTCCGCCGTGGTGATGGAGTGGCGGCGCGCCGGAGCAACGGTGCCGGTCGTGGTGCCTGGACGATCCATGCTCGTCGTGAAGGACGAAGCCAGGTATGTTACAATTGGTGCCATGATGTCCAAAAATTTGTAATATCAATAAAATATTGTCTATCTATCTATCTAAGGCTTTACGGCCGCGCCTACGCCTTAGCCTGGCTAAGTACAGTTTTCCAGACCAATTTGTCTTTGGCTTTTTGTCTCCAATCCTTGACACCAACATAAGGTATTGTTTGTTCGACGCAATTTATACAGATATCCCTAATTAATTTTAGAGACATGAATATATTAGCAAGATTGAGCAATAATAGACTGCGTCGTTCTTCGCACTGTCGCGCTTTACGGTTCGGCCACGACTTCGCGCGGTCGACGACGACAGCGACGACGACAGAAAATATTTCCTTCATTTTTTTATTGCAATAAAGTGGCAACACGACTTTGACGTTACGGTGACACGTCGTCACCCGGATCGGCAGGCCTTGTTTTCTTAGACCATGGTTAGTGTATGTATAGTAAGTTTTGTTAAGGTACGACTGGCAACACGGCATCCAGCCCCGTGCGTGGGACCCCGTCATCCGGCAAGCCGGCCCCGCGCGGCGCGTGGTCACGGCCGAGAGGCGCGCGCGCGGCGAGCGTCTGTCGCTCACGTTCCGCGGGACTAGAGCGGGACCGTGCGAGTGCGCCTTCAAGACGTCCTGCGACAGTGCAGCCGCGGAGATAGGAGACGCTATGGCGAGACGTTTGGAGGAACTTCATGTGCATCAGGTATTACAAACATATATCAGTTCGGCATTTTTTGGTTGTGGTGGTACAGGCCCCAGGCGGTACGGAACTTGAGCGGTGGCCTCCGATGCGCAGAAGTCGAAAATAAGGTCTCATCGGCAGAGGGGTGCGGGACGCAGCCGGCGCTGCGCCACTCAGACCGGTCCTGTGCTACTTGCTCTGACCAGTTTCCGGCGATCTTTACAATTCAGATTGAGCTACGAGGTCGTCGCTCCATCTTGTTGTCCGATGTGTATGTTTCTATGTCCGAGTTTAACTCGAGAACTACTGATTGAATCGCCACAGTATGTGAGTAGAAGGCTACCCTTACCATGGCTACTTTTCATCCCGAAATAAAAACAAAGTTCAAGTCACTCCCCGCCAGAACGCTGTTACCGAACTCCACGCGGACGAAGTAGCTTTTATCACTATTTTTCTGTTAATGCAATCATTTCTGTCGCCATATACAAGTTAAATCGGAATTAAATGACCGCGGAGTTACCCAGGTGTACGAGCAGATAGCGGGGCACTTCAGCGCGACGCGTCACACGCCCTGGCCCCGCGTCGTGCGGTTCCTGCGGGCCGCGCCGCCGGGCGCCGTCACGCTCGACCTCGGCTGCGGCAACGGCAAGAACCTCCTGGACCGCCGCGACATCTTCCAGGTCAGTGACCCCGCCCCATGTACACCCCGCGTCCATCGGTCTAATGAAACAATTTCTGCCGATCCGGGTGACGTGTCACCGTAACGTCAAAGTAGAGTTACCACTTTATAGCAATAAAACAAAAATGAAGGAGTCATTTTATGCCGTTATAATGTAAAATAAATTATTTGTGCATTTACTTGTTTAAGCACACAAAATGGGACAATTTAAAATCAAATGAACGTAATAATTTAATGAAACACAGGATACATGGGGGTCGGGGATTATTTGATTACACCACTTGCAACACACAGCAGTGTGTTTTTTTTTAATTTTTATTTATTCACAAACAATTTTTACATTGTATTCGAATATTACTTAATACTAAATTATATATTAAAATTACCATACACAATGCTAAAAGTACCTATCATCAAGAATAAAATTAAACATTAAAATTATAACAATAGAATAATACGGATATAAATTCTAAATAAGTCGGCCCCATGAATGCGAATGACCGGGTCCCCATGGGCCCGTGACATGGAAATGTACCAACAAATAATAATTCAAATGTAATATTTTAAAAAAAAAGCATTTTTCACAGAAAAGGAAAGTCAAACTCAAACGAATATTCGTAACTAATAAAAAGAGTATGTGTACACGTAAAAAAAAACGGATATTACCTAATCAATTGCATAAATAGAAAAAAAAAACAATAAAAATCATATAATTTTTAACAATAATAACAAAAAAATATGTCAAAGAATGTCTTAATATGATGAGTATACACATAAAAATAAACAACAAAAACCAAAATCAATTGTATTTCTCTAAAAATTCATCAGTAGAGTTAACACTTGTCTAATAAAAATGACCTTAACTTATTATGACTGAATGACGTTAGTTAGGGTGACAGCCACTACTACAGTAGGTCTAGTGTATTTTTTACACCAAAAATGCAAAACGATGTCACGAAGTTATTCGAGTAAACTATTCACGATCAGTTTTGTTTTAACACGCGAGTGTAAGCTTCAACTTCGGGCTCGGTTTGTTTTTACCTCTTCTCACATGAGTGTAAATCTTTATTTGCGCTAAACGCATCGAACGCGTTTGAGTTTATTCATCATTTTTGTATGAGAACACAAACAGCACCCCTAGCGGCAAAACATGGAGTCAATTCAGCGAGTGACATTTACTTTACGAAAACGGATGTGAATTCGTTTACACGTTTTCTGACTAACTGCGAGTGTAAGCTCGTATTTGACAGTTTGAAAAGTAAATTAAACGAAACGCAAGAAGTAAAGTTACTCACCCGACTTTATCACGTGAGAAGGTGAGAACTTAGGTTTTCGAACCTGTCGAATCCAAATTTACTTCAAAATTTTAGATTTTTTAAGTGAAATAAATGATATATGTATGTCGTCTATGTCTTAATATGCTTGTATTGTGTTCTTGAGATATTTTTTACTAAGTATGTTATTTATTTAAGCTTCTTCGCATACGTATAAGTGTGTCTTTCTTTTTTAATGTTGAGATACTCCACGTTTGTGACGAATATACCTATAACTATGTACTTCGATTTGGTTTAACAAAAACTAAATTACATAAATTACTCCGGGTTGCCTAGAAATTTTAGAAAATGTAGGTAACTTGGCAACACTTATGGCCATTTTGACAATTTTGACAGAAAAAACCTGAAGAAACGCAAACGCGATCGAGACGTTTTAACTCACTGCCTTCCGTCACATATTTGACATTGTCATGATTGACGTTTACCAAGCCTCCTCAAATTTGATATAAATGATAATTTAAATGTTTATTATTGAATAATTGCCGGCCTGGGGCCAATATTTTGATAATGGCGAAGTGTCCAAGACAGAAACCATCAATTTTATAGTGTATAGCGGATGTCGCAAAGCGATGGTGACAATACATGAACGTGTGCGAGAATAGTGTTGACAATTGCACTCAAAGGTTAAAGATGAACTTTTTACGAATAGTTTACTCGAAGTGTTTGGAGTTGAGAAGATGGACGTTGACGTTTGTTTCACCTCAGCCTCACCAAGTTTACTTGATTTATCTTTTATATCGTACATTAATTGTTTCCTCCATACAATGCTCGGCCCGTAGGCCATACTTGAAAGTGGCAAAATTGTCTTGCATATACTTAGAAAGAAGCCATTATTTAAGAGAACAGAAGAGAAGAATTATATTTTAAGATCCATACTTTGAATTGAGCCAAATTTCTTGTAACGTAGAAAGAATTGGCGCAGCTCGTGTTACTTTTATCAAATACAAAGGAGAATGCGTGCATAGAAGCAAGAAACAGTAAGTATTAGACATAATAATAGTATTTATTTTTATTTGACATATGCAATACCCACTGCTGGGCACAAGCCTCCTCTCATCACCAGAGGGTTTGGGCCCTACACAGGCGCAGTTTGGATTGGGGACTCACACATGTACCTACATTCTTGAATTACTTCGCAAATGCGTGCATGTTTCTTTACGATTCACTATGTTTTCGTTCACCGAAAAGTAACTCAGAGATGCGAGCCGGATTCGAACGCCCGCCGATTCTCTGCATGAAGAGTTCTATAGGTGATGGTATGGGTGAAATGGTTCCGAATGGAGGACCGATCACCCGACTGATCCAGGCAGTCGTCCCCTTTCATAAATAGGTGATGGTGGCCTAGTAGTTGGCCACCATCACGGCTTTAATTAAATACCTAATATACACTTACATTTTCTTTCAGTGTTCCTTCTGGCTCTGCCCCAGCAAGTCAAGTGGAACTGTGGCAACTTTAAGACCAGACCCCGTGGCTGAGCCAACTGCTGATTCCTACCAGAATTTCATCAAGTTTTAAGTAGTTTAAACACTAATAAATCATGCTATATATTCCATTGAGTTTATTATTGGTGTTATTTATTGTAAGTATGTATATTTTTTTAGCAAATGTCAGCAACTAGCAACTGATCGATCAAAGCACAACCGAAGCTACTAACCGCAGAAAGCTGAAATTTGGCATATAGGTTCCTTGGGGAATTGGGGGGTGTTACTAAGCATAATTCCCGCGGGAACGCTCCGAATTCCACGTGAATGAAGTCACCGTCGGAATAAGCTAGATTGATATAATGCTTTTAGGTATTCGCATCAGTCAAGAATGTTGGCCGCTCTATTTAGCTATAAGTACCTACTAAGCCACAATTTTGCATTTATAGTATTTCCCTTTACATGATTTATTTAACGTTAATCTACCACATATGTAGCGGGAGTGGTGATGATGAGAACAAACTACTTTCTTGATTAGTTTCAAGTTGATTTATTTCATAATAATTTAGAACGCTTAAATGAGTGAGGCTCACAAGAATGTGCCGTCACACACTGGAAATTCTTGTGAGCATCACCCAATATGTACTTATGTCTACCGAAACGATAATCCATGACACGGCCTATCTCTCTTCCGTGCCGTGCCTTGTGGACGATGCCGATGGTGCTGGCACAATCCTCCACGCCTGGAAAGAGTATTCCTATAACGACTACGTCGCGATGTACGCCTCTTCATCGTTCAGCAAAAAGGCTGGTTTCAAGCGACCGATTGATTCGCACGTCGCTTTGCCTTCTCTATTAATCAGGTTCCCATGCTTTGCTCCTCCTCTCAACCACTATAAATGGGCCATCATAAGGCGGCGTTAGAGTAGGGCGGAGTATGACGCTTCTTGTGAACATTTCTGTAATTGGCCTTTCCCTTCTTGGACCGAGACAACATTAGCAATACTTAAGTATCTTCCCTTAAACATCTCTGTAAAACTATCGTAGGAACAGTTCCTCATTAAAAAACATTCCTGCGGTAGCCTAATCGGTATTCCATATACTTTCCTCGCAGCGCTATATCCGGGTTCTTCCTGTAAACTATGCTTGTAAACAACTCCTAAGTCCCAACTATAATATGGTAGGAAACTCTTCAACCGAGTTCTCTCTTTCGCTTCTTGCCCAAATACTAGCTATATCTACAGATAGCCATGTAGGCAATACCAGCAATTTTGTAAGGCACTGAAAAGTCCTGCATGCCGCGTGTCTTCTAAATTTTATCTCCATGTTTAGTATCTTCAAAAATGTTCAAACTATTAGCCTGACAGTGACCTTGACAGATCGAATTGCGTATACTACTGCGTTTCTGTCATACTAAAAGTCACTCGAAAACGTGAACGTTTTCGTTTACTCACTTACTCGCTCGTCACTCATTCATATTAATCAAAATACACTCGCTAAACCTTGTTACAAAACGTACCGTTAGGGGCGCTGTTCAAGTTTTCATACAATCTTGATGTAAACGCAAACGCGGTCGAGAAGTATTTTCCAGGTCCGAAAAATACACTTGAGGTACAGAATACTGGACTGTATACCTGGCGAAGTATATTATTGTATCATGCCTGCGTCTAGCAAGATGGAGTGACGACCTAATGAAGGTGAACGTCTTTCGTCTGAAACGAATCGACGATGATGATTGATATGGCGATTTACACCGCCGATACGTTCCTAAATGAAATAGTTGGGACTGAAAACGTAATTTAAGAAAACATAATAAAAAATTGTACATATTTTTATTTTGTCTAGGCTAGGCAGCATTTTACTTTGCCGAATTTACCTCACGTACTTGTATGCGTTTCATTTCATTCGGTTTTCCCATAGAAGGAGGAGTGAAAAGCAGAGTGTACAACACTGTAGCAAAATTCTTTAGACATCGGATGGCATAGCGCTGCTCCCTAGTTATACATACATACATACATACATACATAATATCACGCCTTTTTCCCATAGGGGTAGGCAGAGACCACTTCTTTCCATTTGCTACGACTCTTGCATACTTCTCTCGCTTCTTCAACTTTCATCCCGTTCCGCATACATGCTCGTCGGTTTAAAGTACTTTTGACCTGGCCTTTAATCAGATTGTCCTGAATTTGATCCAAGAACATTCGCCTCGGTCTTCCTCTTCCAGCACCTCCATTCACACTAGCCATATAAATACTTTTTGTCAGTCTTCTCTCATTCATCCTTTCCATATGCCCAAACCAATATAGCATACCTTTTTCTATTTTTGTCACTACATCCTCTTTCACACCACACCGCTCCCTTATCACGCTATTCCTTACCCTATCACTCAATTTAACATTTGCAATATTCCGCAATGCTCTCATTTCTACAGCATTGATTTTACTTTCGTGCTTCTTCTGCCATACCCAACTTTCACTACCATACATACGTGTCGGCACTAGCACACCTCTATGTACAGCCACTCGAGCCTTTGCCGAGACTTTGTGGCTAGTCATAAAAGCATGCAATGCCCCATTTATTGAATTTCCAGCATTCGTTCTATGTCACCATCACACTTTCCATCCCTAGTAAATTTTGAACCCAAATATATGAATTCATCCACTTGTTCCACTTTCTTACCCCCTATCATAATTTACACAACGTCCTAAATTCATCTCTTTCAAAAACCAGAACTTTCGTCTTGCATACGTTGATTTT
>CAXARK010000491.1:0-24826 GCA_963971205.1 Aethes cnicana
CATACACTTCGAATTTGCGTTCGTACCTGATGATTCTATAATTAAAGAGACTCCCATTCCTGTATTTGTTAGATGCTAGTTGAGGGTTTATTCTGAAAATTGGCAACGTCGCATATAGCTGTCAAATGTTTCGCTGTTTTTATTAATTTCTCAATATTACTGAATTAAAAAAGAAGTAATCGTTCTATGGTTGAATGACGCGTCTCGTTTCATATTTGTTGGTTAGGCATTCAAATGATAAGATAACATTAAAATGCATGGAAAATGCGATGGAAAGTTTTCAAAAGATAATATATTACTGCCATAAGACTAAAATTTTCGTGTTCCTATGATAGTTGTCGCAATCCATACTTAATGTTTTATTCAACCATAGAGCGATTATTCCATAGACGTAAATAATATAGACCCGGTCTAACGTACACGTAATATGTCCCCACTTCCACGGTGTCCGATCCAAAGTTCTGTCTCCGAGCGCGCGTGACAATAAGCGTTTTTAAAAAAACTTTTTTCGAAACTGTTTCTCAGTATCTAAAAACTCGTCTCGTTGTTGAAAAAATGAGACCCAGCTTTAGTGTCACAATATAAGTTTAACTTTGGATTGGACACCAATGAAGTGGCGAAACATGACATGTATCTACGTCAGGCCGGGTCCATACGAAGTATTATTTATGTCTATGGATTATTCATGTTTTCATTCAGTAATATTCAGAAATTAATGAAAACAGCGAAATTTTTGACAGCTATTTGTGACGTTGCAAACTTTCGGAATGTTTATTCCGAAAGTTTGCAACGTACAACAATTTTTATGAACAATTTTTATCTGATTACTGTTGGTTATAGTTATGAGGATAGGCTTTGACCCATACTGGATGCGGTCTGTTCGCCTGTTGGGAGCGGGCAACTATCTAAACTTAGTTTTATTTTATGTTATTCCGCATCTAATTGTGAGTTCCTGTAACTGGCTTTTTGGTTCTACTCATTTTGTACTCATTGTATTAGTGTAGCTGTTGGTACTCAATAAATAAATAAATAATAATAACAAGTCTCAACCTGTCATCTCAAATTACTCTTTTTTGCGTGAAATGAATATTCTTGCAACGTTTCTGAACGAAAATTAAACGCTGTGCGTTGCGGGCTGTCAAATAAACTGTCAAGTGGGTTGGGGTATCAAAACGACGTAATACTAATACGTGGTATCTCTGTTCCGTATCGCGCTCAAGGCGCTCACAGCGTTCACAACGCTCGTAAGTGTCCCGAATCGATTGTCACGCTCACGACCGAGTGAGTGTGTTTTTGATTCGGAACGATCATAAGCACGCTCACGGCGCTAATACTAGGGTGCGTTTCGAATAGCGCTCAAAGCGCTCATAGCGTTCACAACGCTCATAAGTGTCCCGAATTGATTGTCACGCTCACGAACGTGTGAGCGCGTTTTTGATTCGGAATGATCATAAGCACGCTCACGGCGCCAACACTAGTAACTGACAATCTTTTTTTACAATAGGGAATCATGTCCTGTCAAATGTATAGTGAAATGTCACTTTGACGTTTGCGCTCACAGCGCCCATGCCCCGCAGCGTGAGCACCGTGAGCGTCGATCGATGACGTCATCAATTTCCTGAGCGTTGTGAGCACACTCACAAAGTGTTCCCGAAATGCGCTCAAAGCGCTGTGAGCGCGATTCGGAACGTACCCCTAGTAACTGTCGATCTTTTTTTTATTAGGGAATATTGTCCTGTCAAATGTATAGTCAAATGTCACTTTGACGTTTGCGCTCACAACGCCCATGCCCCGCAGCGTGAGCACCGTGAGCGTCGCATACGTCATCGTTGACGTTATCAATTTCCTGAGCTCACGAAGTGTCCTGAAATGCGCTCAAAGTGCTGTGAGCACGTTACGGAACGCACCCAAATCTGTGGGGGCATCGTTGGGTTGTGTTTGTTGATGGTTTGTTGTAAGTAGTATCTCTTATAGTTTGTGTTGTAAGCTTAGGTTAGGTTAGTTGTTAGTTTTTATATTTGGTTCACCCCGATCTTAATAAAGCAATAGGCGAAGTGCATCATTTCACGGCACCAAAGCAACGTTGGTTTCCTTGCGTTGTTACTCGTGTACGAATTGACTAAACCCTTTAAGTGTAAATGACAGTCTCGTAATCGGTCGGCAGTATGTCGCTGGCAATGGAGAATGCGAGCTCATGGGAGTGCCGAGTGAGCGTGCAGAGCGAGCGCGTGAAGGAGCCGGGGCTGGAGCCCGAGGGGGGGCGGCGGCCCGTGAAGCAGGAGCCGGGGCTGGAGCCCGAGGGGGGCGGCGGCCCGTGAAGCAGGAGCCGGGGCTGGAGCCCGAGGGGGGGCGGCGGCCCGTGAAGCAGGAGCCGGGGCTGGAGCCCGAGGGGGGGCGGCGGCCCGTGAAGCAGGAGCCGGGGCTGGAGCCCGAGGGGGGGCGGCGGCCCGTGAAGCAGGAGCCGGGGCTGGAGCCCGAGGGGGGGCGGCGGCCCGTGAAGCAGGAGCCGGGCGAGGCAGGCTTGTACGCGGACCATGAGGTCCAGGGCGAGCTCGTGCTGGGCCCCACGGTGCTGCAGCCGCCCGACGCGGCCTTTGCGCCGGCAGGTAACCTCCTCAATGCTCTATGGCATGTTGCTTCACCTGTTGTCCGCAGAGTATATGTTTGGGGTCCGCAGACTCGTCTATGGGTCATTTAACAAAGTACCTGGGGGCTCAAAGTTTGCTCGAACGAAAAAATTAATTCTCAGAAATAGACCTAGCTAGATCGATTTTTCACCCCCAAAAACTCCTATATACAACAAATTTCATTGAGATCATTAAGCCATTTTCGAGAACATGATATTTGTAAATGTAGATATGAGTATCTATATTTACAAATATCTTGTTCTCAAAATAATAATACGGAAAACACAAACACCGTCTCAAAGGTCATAGATCGTTTCAGCTGCACAGAAGAATGCAGAGCACTCTGGGTCTCCACCTGCCGAGGAGAGCGGCCTCTGCCCAGCAGGAGGGCCTCGCCCTGGAGCGAGCTGCCAGCGAGGGGAGCAGCTCAGACAGAATCAAATCCGATCAGGAAAAAAACAATACGAATGTGCAATTTGTCAGAGACAATTTTCTAAACACAGTAAGTTGCTTCTTCATAATCGTATTCATACAGGCGAGAAACCATACAAATGTGAAATTTGTCAGAAACAGTTTTCAATAAAGGCGAATTTAAATATACATGCAGTTGTTCATACCGGCGAGAAACCATACAAATGTGAAATTTGTCAGAAACAGTTTTCACTAAAGGCGAATTTAAATATACATGCAGTTGTTCATACCGGCGAGAAACCATACAAATGTGAAATTTGTTTTAAACAGTTTTCTTCAAGCGGTAACTGTATTGTTCATAAACGTATTCATACAGGCGAGAAACCTCACAAATGTGAAATTTGTCTGAAACAGTTTTCTCAAAACAATAGTTTACTTGTTCATAAACGTATTCATACAGGCGCAAAACCGTACAAATGTGAAATTTGTCTGAAACAGTTTTCTCACAGCAATAGTTTACTTTTTCATAAACGCATTCATACAGGCGAGAAACTATACAAATGTGAAGTTTGTCTGAAACAGTTTTCTCAAAGCAGTAGTTTACTTGTTCATAAACGTATTCATACAGGCGCAAAACCGTACAAATGTGAAATTTGTCTGAAAGAGTTTTCTCAAAGCAGTAGTTTACGTCTTCATAAACGTATTCATACAGGCGAGAAACCACACAAATGTGAAATTTGTCTCAAACAGTTTTCTCAAAGCAGTAGTTTAGTTCTCCATAAACGTATTCATACAGGCGCGAAACCGTACAAATGTGAAATTTGTCTGAAACAGTTTGCTAAAAGCAGTAACTTAATTGTTCATAAGCGTATTCATACATGCGAGAAACCATACAAATGTTAAATTTGTCTAAAACAGTTCTCAGATAAGTCGAGTTTAAATAAACATGCTGCTGTTCATACAGACGCTGTCGGCAGCTTTTTTCATACTACTTCAGTCATGTACTGTCATGCCTTAGGTTCAATCTTGTAACTGATTGCCGACAAAGTCTAGCATATGACAGCAAGCAGAGATAGCGAATCCCCCGTAAGGGTATGTTACATTTAACGTTACACCTTCTACATGCCTAGGCCGGCCAATACTATTCCCGGAGAGCCACTGAGTGGTTATATAGTCTGGCAAAAAAGAGTAAAAAAATAATGGAGGCGCCACTGTCGCTTTATAGGATAACCCCAAAAAGTGCGCTAAGCATGTTTCGATACTTTTGGAAATTTTGGTACTCATGATTTTTCATGTCATAAGTAGGCAAGCGGGCTTGCTTGCAGGCCACCTGATGTTAAGAGGTCACAGCGGCCCATGGACATTAGAAATTATAATATTGAAGTTATGAATGATGTAAAGGTACAATCAGGTAAGTACCCTACTTTACAGGGTGAAATCAAAAACAGACGCACATAATTTCTGAGTATTTTTACTATGAAACTGAATCCAAAGCTTCCTCACCTATATTCTGCTCCTGAAAAGACCACGTCCATGTCTTGACTGGCCTCCAAATCTTAAAGATTATCTTCTGAATTATGACTTTCGACAGGAAGATGCAACATCTCTCACTGTCGTCTTGAAGATTTATGACAAGTCTATCTATATTCTGATACAAAGTGTTGCTTCTTTCGTAATATTCTTTTTCAATTTTCATGACGTGCTAGTACGTATTTGTCCAGTCATTCATTAAGACTTCTTGGAATGCGAGTTCAGCTGCCTCCTAAAAATAAAATACAATAACTATATTAAAAAAAGGCAAGACGACTTCGCCAACCGATATCGCATTGCATAAGTACCTAAAAGTTACATTAAAATATCACTCGAGTATCACGGAGTCGCAAGCGAGCTATAAGCCGCGTCAACGCCATGGCGGCGTACATAACCTATATTGAGTTAAATTTTACGAATAAAACAACACGAAATGCATAATTAGGAGGTAAATTTGTGCTTTATGAACACATTTATCAAAAGAATATGTTATAAAAAAGTGTTTCATACCCGTTATGTCGGCGGCTCTTTGAAAAAGTCGTCGAGATCCGTCAGAAAAGTTTTTGCCTCGTACTCTAGAAGTCATCGCCTGTACACTATAAATCACTGCTCTGGTGCAACTATATATTGTTTTATTCATTGGAATAGCCTTTAGACACACGTAGACACTAAAAATATTCGCAAATTCACACAAAACTACGTTTTCCTCACTGCCTATTGACGTTACCTGTACTAAGACTTGACATAATAAAAATGTTGGCATCACAAAAAAAATTAGTTCCATTTCTAGACTTTTTTGCCAAGCTATACTCGCACTGTGCGGGTACAGCGTCCCGACCTAGTCAGTAAAAGCCGGGGTCCGAGGACCCCATGTTGGTAGGTACCACCTCCAATTCCCCTTGTACCAACCCCAAACCTCCAGAAAATCTATGTGCAAATGCATCCTTCGTCAACTATCCCTCCGCACTGTTAACACATAGTAATAGTTATTAAATAATCCAAAGCAATCACCAGATTGCATGTACCACACACACGTCACTTAATTCGCCTCTCCAACCGTATTCAACCGTCACTTCTCCCCGCATCATTCCTACTGTACCCTCGACAAAAACAGTCATACTTTTTCATTGCCAGTTAAAAGTCGCATTCAAGATAACATTAAAAACTCACCACTCATGTACATCGCGATCATTCGCGACAGGCGCGGAACCATGTAAATGTGATGTGTATGGAACAGTTTGCACAGAATATTATGGTCGCCCATGTGCGAAGCCTCGCGGGCAACGCAGCCGGGACAAGAAAGCAGTCTGCAAGATCTATTCTACTATTGTATGTATGTATTACGTCACCAGTTACCACGGTAATGGTTGATCGGCGATCTCTGCTATGGTGTCCACGGAAGACCAGCGTCGAGACCCTCCGGGCCTCGACATAATGCTGAGTTGGATGCCATTTCAGTGACACCATATTCTAGTTATTTTAAGTTTCTTATGTTTGTATCGGTGTCATTGAATATATATTTGTATATTTCTATCTATATAAAAGACTAGTTTTTTGTCTGCGACTTCGTACGCGTAAAATATTGAATTTAATTCAAATCGAGGTTTTAGCTATTTTTGGTGGTGGTAGGACGTGGTGCAAGGACCAACGGGATAGCTACCACCGTTTTATTCGCTAACTTGCCGCCAAATGATTATGGTTAATCCATACAAACGTTTATCCCCTATTTCAACCCGTTAAAGACGCAATTTCTAAAAATGTTCAAACATGTTAAAAGTATCCTAATATATTAATTGAAAAAAAAACCTAACGCGCGAACCTGTTAAAAGTTCCATTTAGAAGTTAACAAGTCGAACCTCGCACTATACTGCAACAATGTCGATGGGATGGCAGTAACAGTACATTACAGACCTAGGGTGGTGAATTCGTAAATGTCCCAGATCGCAAGTTTCTGTGGCCCGAGCCGAAGGTGAGGGCCATAAATATGCGATCTGGGGCTTTACGAATTACCGCCCGTGGTTTGTCAAAAGTTTTACGTCTTGCCTTGGCCAAGAAGTGAGATTTTCTCTCCGCGTCGCGGGTAAAAAATCCCACTTTACGGCCAAGGCCGATGTAAAAGTCTTTTAGTTCTTTTGGGCCACAGAAACCTGCGATCTGGGACATTTACGAATTCACCACCCTAGGTCTGTAATGTACTATAACAAGCTTCCAGTACATCTGCTAGAGCTACCGATGAATAGATTTAAGCGAGAATTGTTCAACTAGTTTACATGTAATAATTTCTATATTTAGTACCAATGAATAATAATGTGTAATCGACATTTGGTATTTCATCTTTGCATTGTCTCTTTAGTGTATTAGGAACTTTAGTAGCTATAAGTAATAATATTTTTACTCACATTAATGTAAGTAAACTTTTAAACATTTGCATTGTCTACTATTTATAAGACACTGGCATTGTTGATACACGCATATACTCTCTTGTACATCTGAACTAACACACAATGTTAAGCAAATAAATTATTTCATTTCATTTCATTCATGTTTCATTTGATTCTAATTAAGCACCAAAATCATAATGTTTTTTTTTTATTTATAAATTAAAATATAACGGACTTGCATACAACGGATTGCCTTGTTTAACATGACCATTGACTACAAGATACACCACTTGAGTGCTGTCCATACTTTTTGTCTTCCATACTTATCTATACTATAACAAAAGTGAAATTTGTGAAACAAGCAATTTCTAATAAAGACAGGCAAGCACAGCCACAGAAAAAATAAAATAAGCACGTGCAAAGCTCAACACTTGATTCTGGCAGAATTGTGCTGGATTGTCAGCGATAGTAGCCATAAAACAAAGGGTGCGTTCCGTTTTGCGCTCACAGCGTTCACAACGCTCGTAAGTGTCCCGAATTGATTGTCACACTCACGACAGTGTGAGCGCATTTTTGATTCGAAATGATCATAAGCACGCTCACGGCACCAACACTAGTAACTGACAATCTTTTTTTTTTTTAATAGGGAATCATGTCCTGTCAAATGTGACTTTGACGTTTGCCCTCACAGCTCACAGCGCCCATGCCCCGCAGCGTGAGCACCGTGAGCGTCGATCGATGACGTCATCAATTTCCTGAGCGTTGTGAGCACGCTCACAAAGTGTCCCGAAATACGCTCAAAGCGCTGTGAGCGCAATTCGGAACGCACCCAAAGAGTCGAAGTCGAACAGCCACAGAAAGAACTCGAGGCAAAATGAGAGGAGGCCTGTGCCCAGCAGTTGGCCGTAAATATGCTAATGCAGTGGTTGTGTTGTGGGATATAGGCAAAAAAAGGGAATGAAAAAATGGGGTGCGACTCTTTCGCAATTTTGGTATCTATCTTAAATGTGAATTTAGCAAAACCCTTTGAAAAGAAAAATAAACTTGAAGAATAAAAGTTACATGTAAACAGCTGGGAATGTAGAAAATTTGTGTAACAAGCAATGTCTATCAACCTGAAAATTTTAGTTCCACCTGTCACCGCAAATTACTCTTTTTTGCGTGAAATGGATATTTTTGCGACGTTTCTGAACGAATATTCAAAGCATTGCGTCAAAGCCGCAAATAAACTGTCAAGTGTTTACTAGACACTGGCAGTACTGGCACACAGTTCACTAGAGCCATAACCAAAAAAAAAACTGGGTTACTCAATGGCCGTCGTCCAAGATGGTTGTCGTTTGTTGAGCTTCCCCATTTTTACTTGATTTATCATTATTACCGAACAACTTGCAGGCCTGTGGCCCTAACTTTGATATTGGCGAAGTGTCTAAGACAGAAGCCATTAATCTATATAGAATAGAATTTAAAAAAAGTCAAGTGAGGTCGTGTGGTGTTTGTTGTGGGCTTATTGTAGGTTAGATTAGTTGTTGGTTTTTTCATATTTTGTAGGTAAATCCCGACCTTAATAACGCAGGCGAAGTGCATCATTTCACAGCACCAAAGCAACGTTGGTTTCCTTGCCTTGTTACTCGTGTACGAATTGACTAAACCCTTTAAGTGTAAATGACAGTCGTTACCGGTCGGCAGTATGTCGCTGGCAATGGAGAATGCGAGCTCATGGGAGTGCCGAGTGAGCGTGCAGTGCGAGCGCGTGAAGAAGGAGCCGGGGCTGGAGCCCGAGGGGGGGCGGCGGCCCGTGAAGCAGGAGCCGGGGCTGGAGCCCGAGGGGGGGCGGCGGCCCGTGAAGCAGGAGCCGGGGCTGGAGCCCGAGGGGGGGGGGCGGCTCGTGAAGCAGGAGCCGGGCGAGGCAGGCTTGTACGCGGACCACGAGGTCAAGGGCGAGCTCGTGCTGGGCCCCACGGTGCTGCAGCCGCCCGACGCGGCCTTTGCGCCGGCAGGTAGCCTCCTCAATGCTCTACGGCATGTTGCTTCACCTGTTGTCCGCAGAGTATATGTTTGGGGTCCGTAGACTCATCTATGGATCATTTAACAAAATACCTGGGTGCCTAAAGTTTGCTCGGACGAAAAAAATAATTTCCAGAAAAAGACCTAGCTAGATTGAGTTTTCGCCCCCGATAACTTTTAAATACAACAAATTTCATGACATAGACATAGACATTTATTTCTCAATATCAAATTACAGCATATTTTACATGTCAAAATAAGAGAATTTCACATTGAGATCGTCAGAAAGAATACAAAATAAAAATACAATGAAAATCAGGAATAAAATGTTTCACTGTTAGGATCGTCTTTTCATACCAAAATAAGAAATAATGTTAACAAGTAATAGGATTAGTGGTACAATTGGTATGTCAAATTATATATGACAAATTTATAAATCTAAGTCCATGTATTCTTTAACAGAATATAACGGATGTTTTAATGTAATTTTGATGATGATGTTTTAATTGTATTTAATGTTTTGGTGGTTATCACTGTTATCAGGTTGACTGATTAAATATGTTGAGATTTTTTTGTACTTCCATAACATTCGCACATTCGCTTTCTAAATATATTATTGGCGAATGTGATGGAAATGACATTTGTGACATCCCAATAGAGAATGTTCGAAATTCGAGAACACTCGTTTATCTGTTGCTATTTTTCAGTCTATCGATCGGATGCGGAGCGCACTGGACCGCCTGCTGGCGAGGAGCGCGGCCGGAGCCCAGCAGGAGGCCCTGGCCCCGGAGCGAGCTGCGGGGACCAGCCCGACCCGCCCCGGCTCAGGGCTTGTTCTGTCAGACTCGAGCGCCTCCAGCCCCACGAGGAGAAGCCTGCGAACAGCACAACACTCAGCACGAGCGTTAAGAGGCGCACGAATCATGAAATCCAACCGAAGGGCCCGCCTGAAGCCTGCGCTGCGAGCGAGCTGTACTCTTGCGACGCTTGCGGGGAACAGTTCGCGCGGAAGCGGAGCTTGATCCGGCACATACAACTGCATAATACCGGTCAGTGCTGTCTTCCTGAAGGCTCTGGCTGTATGTAACGTTTATACATTTCTTAAGGCTTAAGGGTGGCGGTAGATTTATCTTTTAAGCTTAGGGAGTTGATTCAATGGTTAGAATATTTTAATTAATGGTAACTTACTTGAAGTGCTTCGACCTACCGCCTCTCATGCAGAGGGTCGGGGGTTCGTTTCCGGCTCCTCCAAGTTAACTTATGTGCGAAATTCAATTTGAATTTACCACTGAGCTTTTCGGTGAAGGAAAACATCGTGAGGAAACCTGCACTCATCTGCGAAGTAATTCAAAGATGTGTGTGTAATCCCTGATCCGCACTGGGCCTGCGTGGAGACTATAGCCCAAACCCTCTCGTGATGAGAGGAGGCCTGTGCCCAGCAGTGGGCCGTAAATAGGCTGTTGTAGTAGTAGTAGTAATTAATGGTATCTTACTGAAATCACTCTATAAGTGTGACTTTCCATGCTTCCTTGGAAAATAAGGAGCCGAAGTTACAGATGCCTGAATACACCATCACACAGAAGACTCTTAACTAAATAATATCTTTCAGAAAGCTGTTAATGTATAGCAATCTAAATTGGTAGATGGCCATCCCTTGCTATTATTATTATCATTCGTGTGATTTGTTACTACTACTACTCCTTACTACTCCTTTTCGGTGCACTCTGTGAGATTGTGGAAGCAGAGTTTCGACAGCTGCAGACGGTGGCGTCACTAAAAGCTCATTTAAAGAAGTTTTGGCTCGACTCGAATTCCTAAATATATTACTTAATATATATATATTTAGTATAAGCCACCAAGCCATGTGGGAGAGTTTAGAAAGTCAGGGAATCCCTAGCATATACATAAACATCATAAAAATCATATATGCAAACAGCAAAGCCAAAATTCAACTCGAAATAACAGGTCCAGAGTTCAAAGTAAAAAGAGGCGTGAGGCAAGGCGACCCAATGTCCCCCAAGCTATTTTCTGCAGTCCTAGAGAACATTTTCCGCAAACTAGACTGGGAGCACCTAGGTCTCACCATCGATGGAAAGAAATTAAACCCCCTTAGATTCGCGGATGATATTGTAGCGGGGGGTTGATGTTAGCTCAGGTAGATGCTGCAGACACGGAGATCAGCGGTGGAATCCGAAGACACGAAGACGATGCCTAACTTATTAAAATATCTAAATCTTGAAGACTGGCCTATTACTGCCCTAACACTGTCTAATTAATAAATAATAGATTTTACGTTGAATTGATATTATATTTTGAGAGATGCGTGCTTTATAATGTCTATCAACAAACTAAAAATCCTAAACAAAAACACACTACGCTTAAAACTACCTATTTTTGGAAGAGAATGTGTCAACTAACCGATTGTACTCGGCCAGTCTCCACATTTCCCTCCTCCCCTTTCGAGGAACCGCCTAGCTAACGAAGGCCCTACCCTACGTCGAAATTTTTCTTTTACAAAACTAAGACTGTTCCTGTGTAAGGAATAACCAACCTTTCCATCCATATTCATTATATATAATTAACACTCTTAAAAGAAAATCTGAATCAATAATGAATATTAGAAAAGGTGGATTTCGGACCAAAAACAAATTTCGACGAAAAAAAAAAATGTCCGCAGACAAGAATAATCGGACTAACCTAACCTGATACAATATTGTTCAAAAAGCTAAATTATGTAAACTTTGAAACCTCTCCTTGCAATAAAAAATTACAGACTTGCGGAAGTCACATAATTTTCCTTTAAAAGGTAAGCTTTAAAGCAAACGAGCGACCGCACAAAAATTATTTTAAAGATTCTCTTCTTGGCGATCCATGGGGTGCAGTCCCTTACATATGAGGGGTCGTCTGCCCGCCCATGGATATACCTCGAAGACACGGTCGTAGAGTAACTTCCACAAATCGCCACGGTGACAGCACATGAAAAAAAACAAAGGTGTGAGCATGGTCTTTAAGCAACATATTATAAATCATAGCTAGGCAGGTTCTAAAGAGAGAGAAAAAAAATTATTAAAATTAATTAATTTGTTTGAACACAAAGGCAGCTGACAGTTATTTTTTTTTTTTAAAAATGAAAAATAATTAAAAAGGGATCTCTATGTTTATTTATTACTGACTATGACAGCGGTATCATAAATATTATTATGAAACCGTTTATTAATAACTAATCATTGCCATTTATTTATTTAAATTCATTAGGCAATGTGCTCGATACAATAGCCTATAAAAGAAAAACACTAAGAATAGAATCACTATGTCACTGAAAGAAAAAGTCATTATCCTAATAATTATAAAAGACACATATATACACATTCTACACACAGGTTACGCATTCTACATCAAGAAATTCTCAATAATTATACACTATACACTATCTACATTATCTATATACATTGCATACCTCAACATCTTCGCTACGTATACCTAACTGCATAACTACACTAATTCCTACGCAATACCTAGACCTATGCAAGAAGTAATATTTTCAACATAAAGAAATACTACTACTTTAAATAATACTACTTTTATCACCACCAATGATAATCATTGCTACTTCAACTTCAACACCTCTATATATTCTAAGTACCACCTTTTAACCATTATAAAACTCCTACCTATTCAAGCACTGCATATTCAATTACCTTTAATTAATATAAAAACTTCCTACCTACTCATATACTTTACGTTATTATTTATTTCATAAGTATTTGTTTACCTATAAACCATTTATTATCATTTGACAAATATGTCACAACGTCATGTCAAAGATTTACTCTTCATTCAAAATCTTTTTAAATGACAACTACAAAATTCGCCATAAAGGTTTCTATTCACGAACATCCTATCACAAACTTTATTTATTTATCCTTCATTCACAATACCTACAAATTATTTGTTCTATGAATGAAAATATTAACCTACCTAAGCCATAAAAAATATTAATGAGAAATGTTTTGAAATATGACAAAGTCAATCATATATCAAAACAAACATTATTATAAAAGCAATTATATTTAATATAAAATAAACATTGCGAGTGTAGAAAATTTTACCTGCCTTTCACGAATAAAGAAATATTGGGGAGAAATACGTAATAATAAGAAGAAAAATTATAATCACAACATAAGAGAACTTTGAAGAAGAAATCTATCGTTCCTGACGCAGCATGAAGAATAGTCCGTGATTTGCTCCAACGGATTCTTGCTCCAGAAAAGTGACCGAAGTGAATTTTATTTAGAATTATAAAAAAAAATATTATGATATTAAATTATTCCTCGTGAATCTATCGTTATTATTTGTAATATAGCAAAAGGACAGTAAAATATTGATAAAAATAATTATTGCGATTCTTATGGGCAGCCATTTTCCTTAAATAAATGAACGTGGTGGATACGACAATGGATGAAAATTTTGATTAATATAAATAAAATCGGTACAACCGTGTTTTTCGCCATGCGGTTGTCCATTCCATCACTCCTTGAAAGCGCTTCACCATCATCTTCAAGAGCGCGACATCCATTCCATTGTCAATTGTTTCTCGTTCCGTGCGTGTTCTTCCTTCCATCGAGAACGGTTCCATCAAATGTAGATGTTCTCCTCTCCACCGAGAGCGCGTCCATCAAATGTAGCGGGGGGTTGATGTTAGCTCAGGTAGATGCTGCAGACACGGAGATCAGCGGTGGAATCCGAAGACACGAAGACGATGCCTAACTTATTAAAATATCTAAATCTTGAAGACTGGCCTATTACTGCCCTAACACTGTCTAATTAATAAATAATAGATTTTACGTTGAATTGATATTATATTTTGAGAGATGCGTGCTTTATAATGTCTATCAACAAACTAAAAATCCTAAACAAAAACACACTACGCTACGTACCCACCTTCTTTTCTTTTTTGTATTCACTTCACAATTCACATCAACTTAATTTGACAGCCTCTCACTTGACAGAATTTTTATTTGATGTTGCCAACTGTAAATTTTGCGTTCTGTTTCAAGTCAAAATTTTAAACTTAACGATAATTTTTGTACTCGACTTTATCTACTAACACTGGTGGGTAGTGTAAATGAAGAATTTTATCTTTCTTTTTCTATTATAGATATATTTTATTCTATATAAAACTATTAATTTTATATTTATATATATATATGAATTTATCCAGCCAAGATAATGACAATAGTCTCAATGATCTTTTCCAATCTTTTTCTTCTGATAACTTAAATGACTCGGACAGTTTTCATAGTTTGCCCCCTTCATTATGTGACTTGCTTGACGATACGTTTTCAAAGTTTTCTAAAAACTTTAATGTTGTTCATTTGAATGCTCAGAGTATTCCGGCCCATTATAATGATTTTTTATTAACATTTAATTTAAATAATATTCATGCAATTTTAGTCTCTGAATCGTGGCTTAAGCCGTGTTTACCATCTATTGCCTTCTCATTACCTGGTTTCAATCTGATTCGTAACGATCGTTCCGGAAGAGGTGGTGGTGGTGTAGCTATTTATCTTCGCTCTCATATTTCCTTTTCTATCATTCATATGTCTGACCAATCTTCTTCTGTTGGCGCAGAGCATATTTTTCTGGAGTTATCTCTCTCTCATTCTAAGATACTTCTTGGTGTTTATTATTCACCCTCCTTAACAGTCAATTACTTCGAATCTTTTGAGAAGCTTCTTGAGGATCTCATGCCGTCATTTGACCATCATATTGTTATGGGGGATTTTAACACTTGTCTTCTTAAAGATGATCACCGTTCAAGAAAGTTAAAATCCTTGGTAAATGCCTGCAATATGAATATTCTCCCATCTAATGCCACACATCACTTTCCTAATTGTACTCCTTCTCTTCTAGACTTAGCCATGACTTCTTCAAGCGCCCACGTTAATAAATTTGGTCAATTTCCTGCGGAAGCTTTCTCCTTCCATGACCTCTTATACTTATCGTATAAGATCCGTCCTCCCAAAATTAAACATAAAGTTCTCTTCCAGCGCAATTTTAGTGGAATGGACACTGAAAAGCTTCTTGAGGACGCATTAAAGCTTGATTGGGATATCATCATCCAGGCTGATTCGGTGGACGAGAAAGTCACTTTGTTTAACTCTTTCTTGACTCAGCTTTATGATACTCACGCTCCGATTCGGCCGGTTAAAGTTAAACATCTTCCTGCTCCTTGGCTCACTGAGGAGATCAGGGTTTTGATCAGAAAGAAGAATCTTGCAAAGTCAAAATACAAAATGAACTCTTCCGACAGAAATAAAGCCAAGTACCACACTTTGCGCAACCGTTGTAGTACCGTGTGCCGGGATGCTCTAAGTCGCCACATCTACAATTCGGTTGATAATGTAGATTCTTCTAAAGTTTGGAAGTTCCTAAGGTCTTTAGGAGTTGGAAAGTCTCGTCAATCTTTCTGTTCGAATAATTTAGAATTAAATCAGCTGAATCAGCATTTTTCATCTTCTGCCATCTTTGATGGCCCAGTAAAAGCACGAACGCTAAATTATCTTTCTTCTCTTCCAACTCCTGACATTCCTCCTTTTTCTTTCAGTCAGTTTACCGACAGTGACGTTAAGAAGAACATACTATCTGTAACATCAAACGCCGTGGGGGTCGATAGTGTTAGCCGTGCTATGATTCTTCCTCTACTTGGCCTTCTTGTTCCCATTGTCACCCACATCCTAAATTATTCTGTTTCATCCAGTACATTCCCTTCACTGTGGAAGGATGCTGAGATTGTCCCTCTTCCTAAGAAATCGAATCCCTCATCAGTTTCTGATTTTCGTCCTATTTCCATACTTCCTTTCTTATCTAAAATCCTTGAGCGCCTTGTCTGTGGGCAGTTGAGTTCCTATTTGAATAGGAATGATCTGCTCAATCCCTACCAGTCTGGTTTCCGTTCGGGTCATAGTACGGCTACCGCTCTCGTTAAGATTACGGACGATATTCGCTCGGGAATGGATAACGGGAAGGTCACGGTATTAACTCTCCTTGATTTTAGTAATGCTTTTAATACCGTGGATTTCGACATTCTGCTCGGTTTTTTATGTTCTCTTAACGTATCTCCTGCGGTTGCTGCGTGGTTTCGGAGTTATCTTGTGGGTCGTCAGCAAAGGATTAAGGCTGATGAGGATCGTTCATCTTGGTGCAGTACGCTAGCTGGCGTACCGCAGGGTGGCGTGCTGTCACCTCTTCTTTTTTCAATTTTCATCAACTCCATTGCTCAAAATCTTAACTCTTTCCATCACCTCTATGCTGATGATCTACAAATTTATAATCAGGGTGTGGTTGATGATCTTCCTTCTGTTATTGCTGGGACGAACGCTGACTTGGCGGGTATTTCTGACTGGAGCAACAGGTTTGGTCTTAAAGTTAATCCAGCGAAGACCCAGGTTATAATTATTGGTAGCTCTAAACAAATTTCCAAAGTTGACTTTGCAAGTCTTCCGCCTGTGCTTTTTGATGGTGTCGTTTTACCATATTCATTTCAGGTCAAGAACCTGGGTATCATCTTGGACCGTACCCTTTCCTGGGTGCCCCAGGTCAATGAGGTCAGTAGGAAGATGTTTGCTGCGGTTGGGTCGCTGCGACGACTTCGCAACTTTCTTCCAACCTCCACTAAAATTGCGCTGGCTCAGTCTATCCTACTACCTATTTTAGACTACGCTGATGTGTGTTATGTTGATCTGACTGAGGAGCAATTGAACAAGCTTGAGCGTATTCAAAATGTATGCATTCGGTTCATATTTGGTTTACGCAAATATGACCACGTTTCCAGTTTTCGTGCGCAACTCAAGTGGCTCCCTATCCGTTTTCGCCGAAAGGCCCACATTCTTAGTGTTCTGTATAGCGTACTTTTCATTCCTTCTACTCCCCGCTATCTTAAGGAACGTTTTGGTTACGTTTCGTCTCTGAGATGTTCCCAAAACTTCCTTCTGTCTGTGCCTCCTTCCTCCTCTAAATTTTATAGTAAATCTTTTACATTCCAAGCAATTCTGCTTTGGAACTCTCTACCTGTTGACCTTAGACTAGCTAAATCTCTTTCAGTGTTTAAGAACAAGGTTAAGGAGCATTATTTGTCACTTGTCTGATAAGTACTGCTTTTCTTTTCTTGGATAATGGATTACATATTTTAATTTATTTGGCTGTTATCTATTTATATGTAAGTTTATGTATGTTTATATATTAGGTCCTTACATATGAAATTGGCGTTTGGCGAACTGGCAACTTTGATTCAAAATATGTGGCGTTCGGCTAGGAATTCCAAATTCAAATTTATTTCAAATTTAAGACCATGTATTTCTGTGTTCGAATTACGAAATTTATTTGTTATCGCGTCATTTGTTTTTCTTTCACATCGTTCTGTTCACAATATGGAGAACTTAAAATATCGCTATATTTACGAATATGAGTTTCACCTCGGCACTAGTGCTGCAGAAACGGCTCGTAGGATTAACAATGCGTATGGGGAAGCTACTGCAAAAGAAAATACGGTACGTTATTGGTTCCAACGTTTCCGTTCTGGAAATTTTGACCTACAGAACAAGCCTCGTGGACGGCCGGAGACACAAGTTGATAACGAAGAATTAAAAGCAATTGTGGAAGCAGATCCATCGCAAACCACGTCAGAGTTAGCGGCAGGCTTCGGTGTGAGTGATAAAACCATTTTGATTCACTTGAAACAAATTGGAAAAGTGAAAATACTTGAAAAATGGGTACCGCATGAATTGAGCGACGCAAACAAAGAAACACGCGTCGAGTGTTGCGTTTCACTTCTCAACCGGCACAATAATGAAGGCATTTTGAATCGTATCGTTACTTGTGATGAAAAATGGATCTTGTACGACAACCGGAAACGTTCTTCACAATGGTTGAACCCAGGTGAACCAGCCAAATTCTGCCCGAAACGAAAGTTGACTCAGAAAAAGGTACTGGTAAGTGTCTGGTGGACTAGTGCCGGTGTCATCCATTACAGTTTCTTAAGATCTGGGCAAACAATCACGGCTGATGTGTATTGTCAACAATTGCAAACGATGATGGAAAAGCTAGCCATTAAACAACCCAGACTGGTCAATCGATCTAGCCCACTGCTGCTTCAGGACAACGCTCGACCACATACGGCACGTTTGACGGCCGCAAAACTACGGGAGCTGCGACTGGAATGTCTTCGACACCCACCATACTCCCCGGACCTTGCTCCAACTGATTACCATTTTTTTCGGAATTTGGACAACTTCATGCAAGGAAAAAAATTCAATTCTCACGAGGCTGTCCAAACGGCCTTCAAAGATTTTATTGATTCTCGCTCACACACTTTTTTTAGTAAAGGAATCAATGAACTACCTTCGAGATGGCAAAAGTGCATAGATAGCCATGGTACATACTTTGACTAAATAAAAAAATAGTTTCATAAAAAAAAATCGTTTTCATTTCTGCCATATGAAACGCCAATTTCATATGTAAGGACCTAATATAAGAGTATGTAAGTATGTTTATTACTTTTTGTGTTTGTTTCTTCTGCACATCTTAGTACAGAGCACCGCCTACCAACCTAGTTTGTTTTTCTTCATCTCCACTATCCAAAGGTTGTCTGGTAGAGATCGCTATTAAGCGATAAGACCGCCTGCTGTATGCCATACCTTTTTGTGTAATTACATTATGTCTACTGTTCCTTGATTGTGTGGTGTTCAATAAAGTATATTGTATTGTATTGTATTGTATTGTACGCTTAAAACTACCTATTTTTGGAAGAGAATGTGTCAACTAACCGATTGTACTCGGCCAGTCTCCACAATATCGTTCTATTCGAAGATGATCCAAAGAAACTAGAAACTATGATTCAATCACTAAGCGAAGAAAGTGGCAAAGTCGGACTGACAATGAACATCACGAAAACAAAACTACTAACTAACTCAAACAAAGTAGACATAAGCACGGGTGTCCACTCTCTCGAATACGTAGACGAGTACACCTATCTAGGCCAATTAATATCAACGAGTGACCAAACAACAAAAGAAGTAAACACAAGAATAGCTAGTGGATGGAGAAAATATTGGTCCTTAAAAGAAATTATGAAATCCAGAGATCTAAGTATTCCTGTAAAAAGAAAAGTCTTCGACACGTGCATTCTTCCCTGCATTACATATGGCTGCGAAACATGGGCACTCAAAAAAGAACATAGAAATAAACTCCAGTGCTGCCAAAGATCTATGGAACGCAGTATGACGGGAACACGGAAACTAGACAAAGTTAGAAATGATGTCCTAAGACAAAAAACCAAAGTATCCGACATATTAGCTAAAATTGACCAGCAAAAGTGGAGGTGGACTGGCCATATGATAAGGGACAAACAAGAAAAATGGAGCAAAATACTAACAGACTGGTATCCCAGAGATAGCAAACGGAGCTAGAAAAAACCCCACAGAAGATGGGAGGACGAACTTAAACTCACAGCGGGCCCAAATTGGAGGAGAGTGGCCCATGACCGTTCACAATGGAAAGAGCTAGAGGAGGCCTTTGCCAAGCGGCACACTGAATTAAGAGACATTCTCTAATTCAGAATAAAAGGGCTTAATAGATAGATAGATAGATAGATATATTTAGTTTAGTTTATGTATTTTATAATTTACTATCTATAGTATTATGTAGTCTATGTATTATAATATAATATATATAAGTATATTAAGATTCTCCTTTATTTTTCTGTACATACTTATTTGTCTACTCGTGAACATGTTTCCTCTCCACTACTCAAAGGTTAGCTGGAAGAAATTCCTTGTAGGGATAAGCTCGCCTTTGTACATGTATCTCTTCTCTGTATTGATAATTGTATCTGTGTGTTTTTTTTCTGTAAAATAAGGTGTTACTTACTTACTTACTACTACAGCCATTTGCGTCCCACTGCTGGGCACAGGCCTCCTCTCATCACGAGAGGGTTTGGGCTATAGTCCCCACGCGGGCCCAGTGCGGAATGGGGACTTCACACACATCTTTGAATTACTTCGCAGATGCGTGCAGTGCAGGTTTCCTCACGATGTTTTTCCTTCACCGAAAAGCTCAGTGGTAAATTTAAATTGAATTTCGCACATAAGTAAACTTAGAGGTGCGAGCGGGAATCGAACCCCCGACCCTCTGCATGCAACATCATTATTTATTACTACTACTACTACTACAGCCTATTTGCGTCCCACTGCTGGGCACAGGCCTCCTCTCGTCACGAGAGGGCTTGGGCTATAGTCCCCACGCGGGCCCAGTGCGGATTGGGAACTTCACACACATCTTTGAATTACTTCGCAGATGCGTGCAGGTTTCCTCACGATGTTTTCCTTCACCGAAAAGCTCAGTGGTGAATTCAATGAATTTCGCACATAAGTAAACTAAGAGGTGCGAGCCGGAATCGAACCCCCGACCCTCTGCATGAGAGGCGATTTATTAGGTTAGGATATTTTAAATCCACACTAATATAATAAACATAAAATGCGAATGTAAAGTCCATCTGTTTGTACCTCTTCACGCTTAAACTGCGGGGCCGATTGAGATGATATTTGGTATGGATGGAGATAGTTGGTGTCCCGGGGAAGAACATAAGCTACTTTCATCCCGGTAAAAGGCATAGTTCCCGCGGGAACGCGATAACCGAATTCCACGCGGGCGAAGTCGCGGGTTTCTACGCTAGTATGATTATAAAAGTAAAATACAAATCTTTATGGTACGTCATATACTCGTAAACACATAAAAAACCTAACTTAGGGTGCGGCCGACATACTCAAGGTAAAAAAAAAAAGCTTGTTGACTTGCAAGTTTATTTAAAACATTTACCGTTTTTCATGTTTGTACCTTGGATCTTTTCAAGAAGAAGAAGAAGAATAATTTATTTGCTTGAACATGTTGAATACAAGGTGACATTTCGTTTACTTATGTACATTGTTCTATCGAAAATTCGACATGCAAATATTAAATTTAATAAATAAATAAATAAATAAATATCTTGGGACATTTCACACATATTGACCTAGCCCCAAACTAAGCAAAGCTTGTACTATGGATGCTAGACTACGATATAAATACTTATATAGAGAAATACATACATAATACATAAATACTAACATCCATGACTCGAGTACAAACATTCATGTCATTCACTCGAACCCGCGACCATCGGGACAGAAGGCAAGGTCACTACCAACTGGACCAATCCGCCGGCCGTCATAATATAACGTTATATCAGTTATTTAATTAATCTACAAATTAACAAAACGCATAATATTTATTGCTTATTGCTTGTTTTCAAGATTTACAAATTCATTCACATTATAAAAACAGTGACTTTCAAGAAATTTCGTGAGTGCTCTGTTAAAGTCTTTGCCATTTAATTGTTTGATATGCTCAGGTAGGTGATTATAAATGTAGATACACATGTGATATGCATTTCTTCTATAAATATTAGAGCGACACAGAGGTTGAAATAACACATTAACATATTTAGCTCTTTGGATGCCTCCGAACACGTCATAATGTTTCTTGAAAAAATTTGGATGCTCTCTGACAAATAAACATGCCTTTTTTCAAGTCGAGAGTGAACAGGTACTATCTAAGTAAGCATGTATCACCTTCGACCGCATCGTCACTGACCATCAGGTGAGAGAGATCGTGGTGAAATGCTTGCTTATAATAATAATAATAAAAAAAACTGTCTCAAAATGTCATGAATCGTTTCAGCTGCCCGGAAGAATGCAGAGCACTCTGGGTCTCCGCCTGCCGAGAGCGGCCTCCGCCCAGCAGGAGGGCCTCGCCCCGGAGCGAGCTGCCCGCGAGGGGAGCAGCTCCGACAGACACAAGTCCGATCAGGAAAAAGACAATATGAATGTGGAATTTGTCAGAAACAGTTTTCACACAAGGGGAATTTCAATAAACATGCAGTTGTACATACAGGCGAGAAACCATACAAATGTGAAATTTGTCTGAAACAGTTTTCTCACAGCAGTAGTTTAATTGTTCATAAACGTATTCATACAGGCGCGAAACCGTACAAATGTGAAATTTGTCTGAAACAGTTTTCTCAGAGCCATATCTTAATTGTTCATAAGCATATTCATACAGGCGAGAAACCACACAAATGTGAAATTTGTCTGAAACAGTTTTCTCAAAGCAGTAGTTTACTTATTCATAAACGTATTCATACAGGCGCGAAACCGTACAAATGTGAAGTTTGTCTGAAACAGTTTTCTCAAAACCGTACTTTACTTGTTCATAAACGTATTCATACAGGCGCGAAACCGTACAAATGTGAACTTTGTCTGAAACAGTTTTCTCATAGCGGTAACTTAATTGTTCATAAGCGTATTCATACAGGCGCGAAACTACACTAATGTGAAGTTTACCTGAAACAGTTTTCTCAAAACCGTAGTTTACTTGTTCATAACTGTTATTATATGTTTTGTTGTTGTTAAGGAGATTTTCAATAAACATGCAGTTGTTCATACAGGCGAGAAACTACACAAATGTGAAGTTTGTCTGAAACAGTTTTCTCAAAGCAGTAGTTTACTTGTTCATAACTGTTATTATATGTTTTGTTGTTGTTAAGGAGATTTTCAATAAACATGCAGTTGTTCATACAGGCGAGAAACTACACAAATGTGAAGTTTGTCTGAAACAGTTTTCTCAAAGCAGTAGTTTACATGTTCATGAACGTATTCATACAGGCGAGAAACCATACAAATGTGAAGTTTGTCTGAAACAGTTTTCTCAAAGCAGTAGTTTACATGTTCATGATCGTATTCATACAGGCGCGAAACTACACAAATGTGAAGTTTGTCTGAAACAGTTTTCTCAAAACCGTACTTGTTCATAAACGTATTCATACAGGCGCGAAACCGTACAAATGTGAACTTTGTCTGAAACAGTTTTCTCATAGCGGTAACTTAATTGTTCATAAACGTATTCATACAGGCGTGAAACCGTACAAATGTGAAATTTGTCTGAAACAGTTTTCACGAAAGGAGATTTTCAATAAACATGCAGTTGTTCATACAGGCGAGAAACCATACAAATGTGAAGTTTGTCTGAAACAGTTTTCTCAAAGCAGTAGTTTACATGTTCATGAACGTATTCATACAGGCGCGAAACTACACAAATGTGAAGTTTGTCTGAAACAGTTTTCTCAAAACCGTACTTTACTTGTTCATTAACGTATTCATACAGGCGAGAAACCATACAAATGTGAAGTTTGTCTGAAACAGTTTTCTCAAAGCAGTAGTTTACATGTTCATGATCGTATTCATACAGGCGCGAAACCACACAAATGTGAAATTTGTTTGAAACAGTTTTCTCAAAGCAGTAGTTTACTTGTTCATAAACGTATTCATACAGGCGCGAAACCGTACAAAGGTAAAATTTGTCTGAAACAGTTTTCACGAAAGGGGAATTTCAATAAACATGCAGTTGTTCATACAGGCGATAACCATACAAATGTGAAGTTTGTCTGAAACAGTTTTCTCAAAGCAGTAGTTTACATGTTCATGAACGTATTCATACAGGCGCGAAACTACACAAATGTGAAGTTTGTCTGAAACAGTTTTCTCAAAACCGTACTTTACTTGTTCATAAACGTATTCATACAGGCGAGAAACCATACAAATGTGAAATTTGTCTGAAACAGTTTTCTCAAAGCAGTAGTTTACATGTTCATGATCGTATTCATACAGGCGCGAAACCACACAAATGTGAAATTTGTCTGAAACAGTTTTCTCAAAGCAGTAGTTTACTTGTTCATAAACGTATTCATACAGGCGCGAAACCGTACAAAGGTAAAATTTGTCTGAAACAGTTTTCACGAAAGGGGAATTTCAATAAACATGCAGTTGTTCATACGGGCGAGAAACCATACAAATGTGAAGTTTGTCTGAAACAGTTTTCTCAAAGCAGTAGTTTACATGTTCATGAACGTATTCATACAGGCGAGAAACTACACAAATGTGAAATTTGTTTGAAACAGTTTTCTCAAAGCAGTGGTTTACTTGTTCATAAACGTATTCATACAGGCGCGAAACCGTACAAATATGAAATTTGTCTGAAACAGTTTTCTCATAGCGGTAACTTAATTGTTCATAAGCGTATTCTTACAGGCGAGAAACTACACAAATGTGAAATTTGTTTGAAACAGTTTTCTCAAAGCAGTGGTTTACTTGTTCATAAACGTATTCATACAGGCGCGAAACCGTACAAATATGAAATTTGTCTGAAACAGTTTTCTCATAGCGGTAACTTAATTGTTCATAAGCGTATTCATACAGGCGAGAAACTACACAAATGTGAAATTTGTTTGAAACAGTTTTTTTTATTTATTTATTTATTTATTTGCCAAAAATTAACATTTACAGTCAAACTTTACATGTCAATTTCATTAGGTACTAGATATGATTATGAATAAAATATTAAATAATGATCATTAAAAATAAACATAATAAAAATAATACATCAGAAATAAAATTTGTGCATGGGTAATAAAGTCAATGGAAATTAAAAACATTACAACATTTACATTTCAATACATTAAATTATTGTGCTAGGTGCTGAGAGTGTCTCGAGGTAAAGAGTGGCTTTGGTCATAAAACACGATTCAGCAGAATAAAAAATGTCAAGATCGCTGTTACTGTCCAAGATGTCGTTCAGAAGACCCAACGCCAGAGGCAGCGGCGCCTGCGCCAGGGCGCGCGTGGGCGCGCGCGGCACCGCTAACAGCGGCCGGCGGCGCGGGCGCAGCGGGATAAGTGGACGATGGGGACCGAGATAAGAGATTTGCGCTAACAAATAGGGATT
>CAXARK010000492.1:0-19872 GCA_963971205.1 Aethes cnicana
AATTCGAGATAGCCTTGGGGAGGCCCATGTCCAGCAGTGGACGTCTTCCGGCTGAAATGATGATGATAACCTAGGTTCGGGCAAATTTAGAACATAATCACAGGGCGGACACGGCCTATAAAAGAACGATTTTGAACACAATTCAAATGAAGTGTCTATGTTTGCGTGCGAGGACGTCTGTACATTTGTAAATGTGCGTGTACCACAATGCGGGCCAATGATTCACTCTCCATCTCCGGATGAAACAAATGACGGTAAGGGCGAGTTGGGCGCGAGTTGCGCGCCGGCTAGATTCAGGCGGGTGATTCCGTGGCAATTCTGTGACATAATGTAACTTACCGATAACAACTGGCCCCATACAAGCAGCGCTCGCGTCGCGGCGCCGCTGGCGGCTGAGGTGCTGTGTTCCCGTCATCCACTGACTTCGGAGCACCCTGACAACGAAGGAATGATGCTATACTATAGGCACTCCCAGGACACTCACTCTAAAAAAGGCCTACTGAGTTTGTTGCGGCGCTTCTTCTCAAGCAATGGGTCTAGGAAGCGCTGGTAAATTATTTTTCTAACGTGTAAAAGTGCTGAATAAATGATTGAATTTTGAACTCCATACAAACTGAACGTAATCTGCCCACTAAAATATTATCTTGTACAAATACGTACGCGTGTGTGCGAGAGTTCACTTTCCGACCTTATGGACTTTTGTTATGGTAAGCCGCGCGCGTTCGCGCGGGCGGGGTGAGGTAACTTGTGTTGTGCGGGGCGGTGCGCGTCGCTACTGGTACGATAGTACCTATTAGGTGTTTGCCTTAGGTGAGACACTGGACGAACGCAACATAGGCCTTAAGTCCTTTAACTGTGTATAATTTTAAAGATCCATACTAATATTATAAATGAAAATAACTCTCTGTCTGTTACCTCTTCTAGATTTAGATTTCTGTCTGTCTGTTTGTTTGTTAGAGTTGATCTCCGAAACTTCTGAACCGATTTGACTGCAGTTTTCAAGGGTAGATAGAGCATCATTTGGAGCAACATATAAGCTATGTTTGATTAAAATAGGATGTTGAAAAGAAAAGTTATCGGCAATTTTATATTCCACACGTACGAAGCTAGTTTATAATAAATCATTACAAGATGAGTAATTTCTTCCTAAACATGTGTAAAATATTAGATCTCGTAACATTTTGTTTGCGGGCGTCACATCGAAAATCGCCGTTGGGATGGCTACCTGACTACCGCTGACTATCGAAAAACCTGACAAAACAACTGAATTTTTACTTAGTATATTTACCGCTTGATCATTGCTTGGCCCTGCCACAGAATCAGGATCTTGTTTCACTTCCACTGGCTCAGCTTTAATCTTCTTAGCGCCTCCTTGGCTGTCAGGACTGTGACTTCTCTTCGGAGATGGTGACTTGGGTTCGGCTTTAACTGTGCTTGTGTTGGGCTCATCAGGTTTGTCTGCATCACATGTTGAGCCGAGATTTGGTTCAGGTGCATCGGTAGGTTCATTAACGGCTGGTTGAGATTGATTTTCTTGATCTGGAATTGTAATTGTAATATAGTAAATACCTTTAAAGTAACAAAATGGTACCCAAGAGAAGGTTACAGAACAAGGGGCAGACCCAACCTACGATGGGATGATGACATCCGACGAACCGCAGGAGTGATGTGGAACAGAGTGGCAATAGGCAGACAAGAATGGAAGAGGCTGGAGGTGGTCTTTGCCAACTGACAAACTGACGACCAGAAGATAAAAAGATGGCAAATCCAAGACCACAAATGACGTCAGAAATGAGGCTATTCATATTTAGATTCAAATACCTTTAAAGTAGACCCTTGAGTTTATGGGGTTTTAGATAATTATTCTATTAATATTTGATTTAATTTTTAATGAAATCAAACTCACCAAGTAATGAAGGAGATTCTGGTCTGGCCGCATCCTCAAGTGTTTCATTTAAATCAAAATCCACAAATTCTGAATCATCATTCTTTTCACCATCATCTGTTGTAGGATTTACTTTACTATCTTGAATTGTTTCATCAGCCTGGTTATTTTCACAATCTTCATTTTCTTTGTGTTCATCTTTATTATTATTTGTTCCAGTGCCATTGCTGTATTCTTGTGTATAAGAAGCATCAGTGGTTTCGCTGTCTGATTCTGGAATATAGAGTAATTCATACCAATATGAAGATGGTAAAAGTCCGAATCTATCTCCATTCTGTAATGTTTCTTTGGATGATTTCTTTACAATTTTCACTTCCTTTGAACCCTTTTTGCACCAGAAGCAGGGGTTTTGATGCAACTGAAAAAAATACTTCAATAGTTATATTAAATTTGAATTTTGGCAATGTTTTAGCTTTTCATATACCGTGTCCAAGATCCGTCCCAAAATTTAGACATGCTTTTATAATGCTTTTCAATAGTAGGTGTACTATTGAATAGTGAGGAGGTTACGACATCAAAAGGTTAGTCAAGAAAATGTTAGCATTGTGAACAGTAATTAAGAAAATAAACTTACAGCTTCTATTGCGACAGAGTTGTCATCCACAATTAGGTTACCATGATTTCTAGATATCCGTTTATCCTCACACTGAAACAAAAAACAATACAATCAGCAGCAGAAGTAACTAAGCAGTCAAAGACCTCAAAATTACCTACACACACTTCATTGCCCTACACAATATGAGTGTGTTGAACTGTTGATTGGCTGTTTGAGTTGTTGGTGCTGACTGAAAAAATACTGTTCATAATGGTAGATCATTGATAGAGCGCCTGTACAACTGAAAGTTGAACTTGAATGATTAACTGCCATGCCATGCAATGAGTCACATCTGCAATTTCATTTGTGAAAAGGTAATAGAATTAAAACTCAGGATAAAATTGTGGAGTTATGTTTATATAAATTTAAACATACATTATTTCGTAGATACAAACAACAGGAAAAGGCCAAAAATTAACTTACATCAAGGAACTTTCCTCTGCCTATCAAATGTGTCCCAACTGGTAACTGAATTTTATTCGGGCCCTCACAATCAGTCCGTACTAACTTAAACACCATTTTCTTTTCATTTACAAACAAAAACTTATTGTAACATGAAAAACTCCAATGCCAAACAAACGAAATTTACAACTGCGTTTCCAACGAACTCGACTTGTGCCAGACTTGTCCAAAAAAACTGTCAAAAAGCGTTTAGTTTCAGAAAAAACTAGTGAACTAAGAAAGTGTATTTTAAGAATGTAAGTAAAATATTTCCGATTTTCTGTTATTACTTTATGTAACTTAGGAGGGAAAAAAACAATTGTTTTCAATTTTAAACATATGTTCAGATAATAATTTCTACTTAAAATAAAAACCAACGATCGAAACGCCATCACGATCTGTCAAATTGGTTGAAGTAAGTCTGGTCATCGATGTAAATATTGTGATCAAATTGGAGTTATCAGCATGATGAAGGGGTCCGTGGGGTCGCGCGCGCTGTCAGGGCAGCTGTACAAGTACACGAACGTGGTGAAGGGCTGGCAGCAGCGCTGGTTCGCGGTGGACCCTGAAACAGGCGTGCTGTCGTACTACTTAGTGGACGGGCCTGGAGACACAGTTCAGCCTGGCCAGCCGGCTAGAGGAGAGGTACACCATGCTAATGATATGACACCTTCTTAAACTTATAACATTACGATTGCTATAAAGATCTTAGGCCATTCATACACGGACTGTTTGCAGTTGTAGAAAATCTGTGTTCGTGCACAAATTACTATAGACAACTACGCTCTGCTGCCGCTCAAATGCAATGCATTCTTAAGGGGGAGACTTGAATGTTCCAATGTAGGAACTCCGCAACAGTATGGCCTGTGGCTGTGATAATCATTCAAATGATTAGGCCAGATTAGGCCTTACGTAGGTGTGTACTGTGTGTTCTTCGTCGCATACAGTTTCAAAGTACGAAAAATCTTTATGAACTTTATCTCAAACCGGATTGCTAACGCATGGAATATACTACCCACCGACACAGTGAACTCTACAAGTGTTAACCAGTTATAAAACAGACTAGATAAACTCTCTTACTAACGTCAACTCTAACAGTGAAAATATGATTTAGACGCATCAGCAAATTGCTGCCTGTCTAAATTAAACATATAAATGAATGAATTAATTAATTGTATAGTTTGATGAACTTTTGTTTGTCCCTTTTCTATTTTACAGTTTAATGCGTTAGTTTGATGAGTTCTTGTAATATTTGGCAGGCACAGCTGGCAGCGGCGGTGGTGTGTCCGAGCGACGAGGACTCGCGCACGTTCACGATCAACTGTGCATCGGGCGACATGCTCAAGCTGCGCGCGGCCGACGCGCGCGCGCGCCAGGAGTGGGTCGACGGGCTGCGCGCCATCGCTGAGATACACACCAAGGTGCCACTAGAAACTAGCTTAATTAGTAGGGGGAACTACATAGAGACTAAAAGATTACCCTATGATACTGCATGAGCCATTATTTATCACAATCTTTACTAATATTATAACTACTACTACTACTACTACAACAGCCTATTTACGGCCCACTGCTGGGCACAGGCCTCCTCTCATCACAAGAGGGTTTGGGCTATAGTCCCCACGCGGGCCCAGTGCGGATTGGGGACTTCACACACATCTTTGAATTACTTCGCAGATGCATGCAGGTTTCCTCACGATGTTTTCCTTCACCGAAAAGCTCAGTGGTAAATTCAAATTGAATTTCGCATATAAGTAAACTCAGAGGTGCGAGCCGGAATCGAACCCCAGACCCTCTGCATGAGAGGCGGTAGGTCGAACCACTAGGCCACCACGGCTTCCACGGCTAATATTATAAATGCGAAAGTAACTCTGTTTCACGCTTCAGACTTAAACTGCTGGTTTCAATGAAATTTGAATTACTTTGAATCCAGTTACTATTTATCCTAGAAAAATGCATAGTTCTCGCCGGTACCTGGTGGTACCACAACAGCCTATTTTATTCCCTCTGCTGGGCACAGGCCTCCTGTCATCATGAGATGATTTGGACTATAGTCCCCACACGGGTCGCGGACCTCTACCCTGTCCAAAAACGCTGAGTGAGCACACTACTGAGTTCATGCAACAACTAGCTTCTGCCCGCGACTTCGTCCGCGTGGAATTCGGTCATAGCGTTCCCGCGGGAATTGAGCGTTAAACTATAACAAATTATATACGAAAACCTTCCTCTTGAAACACTCTATCTATTAAAAAAACCGCATCAAAATCCGTTGCGTAGTTTTAAAGATTTAAGCATACATAGGGAAATAAGGACAGAGAAAGCGACTTTGTTTTATACTATGTAGTGATGACTATTGTCAGTTCCCTGGTGATGATAGGAGGCCTGCGCTCAACAAAATATGCCCGATCACATCTACAACACAACAGCTACGTATTAACCCTCTGTTGGTCAAAATCCTCTCATCGCGAAAGCTTTAACTACATTTTTGACGTGATAACGTCTTATAAATCGATGAACCACCGGCGGCGCGCACGAAGAAACATGACGCAATAGTGCAAGCGAGAGCGCGGAACAAGCGATAGAGAGGCACGATCGGACTAAGCGTGACGTTATCACGTCAAAACCGACTTTATAGACAGTCAATTTTTTTTAAATCTAGTTTGTGTTATCAGGCCATGGGAGCTAACCCCCCGCTGCAGCCGCGCGAGCAGCTGGCGGTGCACGGAGCCATGGCCTCCGCTCGGCAGCAGCTACAGCAGACTGAGCTCAGGTATTGACAGCTAACGTCTAATGTTAGAATGGAAGAGCGGGGCTACCAAAACAGGTACAGTCGAGTTCATTAATATGTGTACACTTTCGGACCTTATTACAACGTGGTAAGGTGCAAATGTGTGTATATAATGGCGAACTTAATAATAATAATAACTTTATTGGTTCTCAAAAAAAAGTTACATATGTAACTCGACTGTATCTAACACTTAGTAGGTAGCTCCAATCGCCTATGTAAAAAGAACCTACTCAGCTCGAAGAGTGCTAGTATTATAATAAAACTAGCTGACCCCGCGGACTTCGTACCGCCTTAGAATGTTTTTTTTTTGGTATGAAAAATGGCTTATGTCCTATTCTCAGACCTACTGAACATACACTCCAAATTTCATAAGATCGGTCGAGCCGTTTCGGAGGAGTTTGGTTACAAACACTGTGATACAAGAATTTTATATATTAGATGTAAATTTAAATGCTATCTGTAGTTTTTTTTTTAATTTTTTAACTTGTTCTTTTCTGAATAAACTTCTTTCATTTCTTTAAGAATAAGTATAGTGAATATTTATAATAAAATAATAATATTACTCAATATTATTACATGAACTCTAACAGTGAAAATATGATTTAGACGCATCAGCGAATTGCTGCCTGTCTAAAATTAAATAAATATATTTTTTTTCTTTTTTTTCTCTTTTCGAATCGGTGATCAATTGAATCGCAAGATCAAATCAGAAGCTGAGTTTTAGAATGAAAATTGACATGTAATAAAGATATTTTTCATTTTAATTTGATCAACTAATAAACAAATTGAATTCACCGACATAACCAAGCTTACTCAGCACAACCACAGCAGCCTACAATAAATGTATTAAGTGTTTACACTACACTACACTACTACAGCCTATTTGCGTCCCACTGCTGGGCACAAGCCTCCTCTCGTCACGAGAGGGCTTGGGCTATAGTCCCCACGCGGGCCCAGTGCGGATTGGGAACTTCACACACATCTTTGAATTACTTCGCAGAGGCGTGCAGGTTTCCTCACGATGTTTTCCTTCACCGAAAAGCTCAGTGGTGAATTCAATGAATTTCGCACATAAGTAAACTTAGAGGTGCGAGCCGGAATCGAACCCCGGACCCTCTGCATGAGAGGCGGTAGGTTGAACCACTTATTAAGTGTTTATCTATTGACGGCCGGATTGGTCCAGTTGGTAGTGACCCTGCCTTCTGTTCCGATGGTCGTGGGTTCGAGTCCCGCTCGGGGCAAACTTTGTGTGATGAACACGAATGTTTGTACTCGAATCATGGATGTTTAGTATTTATATATGTATGTATTTCTCTATATAAGTATTTATATCGTTGTCTAGCACCCATAGTACAAGCTTTGCTTAGTTTGGGGCTAGGTCAATATGTGTGAAATGTCCCAAGATATTTATTTATTAAGTGTTTATGTATGGTTAATTTCAGTGACGCCTCCCTCGCGCGTTGCATAGAATCATCAGACTCTCCATTCCCCCACACGGACCCCGACTTGCTGTTACTAAAGGTATATTCCTCATCTACCATCGGGCCAATTCGAGACAGTTTTGAACTATTAATTTATTCAACCCCTTTTTCCCCCCCGGAAATTTCCAAGATCCTATCTTATCGGATGTTCGGGATTCTATGCTGGAATCTTTCGCTTCCTTCTGTATTTAATACGTGATATGTGAAGTGATCCAGTAACTTCATATATCAGCGTGTGCGTGAAATCCGGTAGTTCTGATTTTTTGCAGGCTTGTTTATGATCTTGGCCTAATCTATAATCCAAGTTTGTGACCTCGAGCGCCGAACGCAACTTTCTCAAAAATAAAACCGAGATAATTTCGGCTGCTTTTCAGATTTTGGCGAATTTGACCCTAAAGGACTAGTTTTTGATACTACCTTCTCTTCTTAGGAAGTTTTTAAAGGAGACTAAATTTTCTATAATATGAGACTAGAACCGTCTCTGTGCACCCAATAATTTCTGGGATAAAGCTTTTCAGAATTCAGCATTTTTCAGAACTTAGCAATATTTTAGAAGTCATTGAACAACTTTAGCAGGATGTTTTTTCAATTACCTCCGACGGAGTGTGCTAGTTTTGCTCATGTGGAGTCACGAATTGGAGCCACCTGGGGCTCTATGCGAAGTTTTAAACGTTGAACTTTAAATCTAGCTGCTTAAAGTTCACGCGACGCTTGAGCGATCCTATAGGGAAGAGCGAGATCCCTATTTAAAGACTTTGAATATAGGCCCTGTAGCATTTTAATATCCTACTAGCTTTTGAAGGCGACTTAAACATCAATATTTAGACTCCAGTTTTTCCCGTTCCCGTAAGAATTTTGGGGAATCCTCTCTTAGTGGTCCCCTACACCCCCCAAGGAACCTATATGCCAAATTTCAGCTTCCTGAAACCAGCAGTTTCGGCTGGATTACTGGATCAAAGAAAGAAAGATGAAATATACCATTTTTCTTCCTAAATACAAAGTACAGTCGAGTTCGCCAATATATACACACTTTTGCACCTTACCTACCACGTTGTAATAAGGTCCAAAAGTGTACACATATTAATGAATTCGACTGTACTATTGTCGTCCGCAGGCCACGTCAGCGGCGAGCATGCAGTGCCTGCTGCAGTGCCTCGGCATCCTGCACCGGCAGCAGCAGTACGCCACCACCACGCTCAGCGCGGCCAGCAAACACTCCGATGACCACCAATAACGCACCACCACTCACCCCATCGGTAACATCCCACCACAACAGACTATTCATTATTATTGGCAGGGGTACGTCGGTGTAAGATGTCATATTTCAGTGCAAAATAAGAATTATGGTTTAAAAAATGACTTAAAATAATTTATTGTGGTATTTTACCCTCATTGGCATCTTAATTCTTACACCAAGTTATCCTAAAAATAATATTTATAAATAATGTCGCAACAAAAAACTAGTTTGCTACAGCAAAATCGGTTCAACGGTTTAGGCATGAAACATAACAGCCAGATTAGAGTTACATTAGTATGTATTTTGTAATAAGTGCAGCACACGGGGCCCGTACCCAGGGCCCCCCTCATAAGGGGGCCCCGAAGGACAGACAGTAAAAAAAATATAAAATCTAAGCAGAAACATCCATAGCTATTATTATAAATGCGAAAATAACTCTCATAAGATCTCTAATGCGTTGCCTATTACCCTGAGGCCTAAGATGGAATGCCTCTGTGCCAGAAATTTCACCGGAACATAACAGTGCGAGCACAGCTATTCGGCGGCAGGTTAGCAGGGAAAGACGGTGGTACCATCCCGGACGGACCTAGCACCAGGCCCCGCCACTAGCAAAATACCTACCTACATGAAACCATTCTAGACTCTAGACTTTATAACTTCTTATGAAAATAAATTAAACTTTAGAAAATAGGTTCATTCATATTCAGTAATAAGTTTACAATATATCTAATACATAAAATTCTCGTGTCACAGTGTTTGTAACCAAACTCCTCCGAAACGGCTCGACCGATTCTTATGAAATTTGGAGTGTATGTTCAGTAAGTCTGATAATAGGTTTTTTTCATACTCACCCAAAAAATAAAACTAAAGCCGTACGAAGTCCGCGGGGTCAGCTAGTATTATATATTAGTTTATATATTATACTTGACAACTACATTTTAACTTCAATATTTATATGAATTTCCATGGAAATAAGATACCTACATGTTTGTTTATATCGGTATAGGATATTTTACTATAGTATTTATTTTGAATAGCACAGGACATGAGAAAAGTGAATATTTATTATTGTTTAGATATTTTTTTAGTTCCGAATGTTTAAAGATGCTCCTGTGATGACGAAGACCGATATCGAAATTATTGTATTTTGTATTAAATTGATAATTTTTTGAGGTCTGTGCCCAGCAGTGGGACGCAAATAGGCTGTAGTAGTAGTAATAATTAAACCTTTAGCGTAAAGCAAGGAGTTTTATTAACAAAGCCATATAGTTACATCAGTTACATCATATTTTATATCATCATCAATTGTTTATGTCACCTGTCAGTTTTGATTGACGCGTATTTTAGATGGTCGACGCAAAAGGACTTTTTTACAAAATCTCTTTAGAAATAAACCAACATGTGTGACCAGGAGTTCAGGACGCAACGCATCGATCCCAGGTTCCCGTTCACAAATCAGACGAAGTAAGAATAAACGAACCTGAATTGCGAACCTTAAGTGGCAGTGGGCGGGGACATTGCTCGCAGGACTGATGGCCGGTGGGGCCAGAAAGTCCTGGATTGGCGTCCGCGAACTGGTAGACGAGCTGTCGGTAGGCCTCCAACAAGATGGAGTGACGACCTTGTAAAGGTCGCGGGAACGCGGTGGATGCGAGTGGCACAAGACCGATCTGAGTGGCGCGCCTTGGGGGAGGCATATGTCCAGCAGTGGACGTCTATGGGCTGAAATGATGATGATGATGACGATGATGATGATGAAGAATAAACGCTGCCGTCTCTCGTTAGAGTAGAGTAGTAGTACCTGGGCGACGCTCGGATGAAAATCGCTAAAAACGAATTTTCCCAGATACTTATGAGACCTAGCTAGATCGATTTCTCACCCCCGTAAGCCCCCACATTCCAAATTTCATCGAAATCGTTGAGCCGTTTTCGAGAACGCGATTACAAATATATATGTACATATATTATAATATAGGGTGACTTGGGGCGATTCCGTAAATGGGGTAATTTCGTATTTTTTTATAATGTTACTGAAACGCAAAAATTAGAAGCTAATAAAAGGAACAGCTGGGACACCCGTTTGGCCTTCGTTATAAAGAGGCGTTATTAGCATATTGGAACGTATTTTCTAATGTCAGTTGCTCCATATATTTTGACATATTCTGCTGTTCGTCCATAAGTTATTACTTATTATAGGTCAATGTATACTTACCATACCAATGTAAATGGGAAAGCAACTCTGTATTTTACCCTAAGTACCTACCTACCTGGGCAACCGAGCTCTGCATTGCAATAGCTAAAAACCTAGCTAGATCGATTTGTCGCTCCCAAAAACCTTTACATACCAAATTTCAACGAAATCGTTGGAGCCGTTTTCGAGAACGTGATTGCAAATATATTTCAATGCTGCCCGCGACTTTGCGTGGCGAATTCGGTTATCGCGTTCCCGCGGGAACTATGCGTTTTTCTGGGATCAAAAGTAGCTTAGGTATGTCCTTTTCCGGGACTCCAACTGACTCCATATCAAAGGTCATCCAAATCGCTCCAGCGGTTGCAGCGTGAAGAAGTAACAGACATAGTAAGACAGTACTATCACATTGTAATATGTACCTAAGGATATTTTCACAAAGACCTACATTGAAGCGGGCGGGCCATGTTATACCACCTTCCCTAAGAAATGGTTGAGGGAGGCGATGGCTGAGATACGCGTCACGCTCTTGAACGGGTGCTGTCTGTGGGGTCCGGTCTGTTCATGCTTGCAAGGACGTTTAAAAATAATCATTAGCTTTAAATATTACTAAGTCAAACATTTTAAGCGAGAGACCTCATCATGTTCTCATTGACATGTAATGAACTCTTTTATACATGATGTATTTCATTATTTATTGACATTTTGAGACTGTCGACATCTATGGAATTTATATTTATTTGACAATGGAGGCCATCTCCATAATCTTTTTTTTCTGGACCCTTGGATACTACATACATCTCTAAGATCTTAGATTTAAGTTAGGGACTATACATCCCTTCAATGTAATTGTAGTACGTACCTATATGTATATTTTATACATGTAATGTAAATGTTATAACTATGTGTAAATTTTGAAAAAAGGCCTTCTGCTTGAGTTTGTTGCGGCGATTCTTCTCAAGCAATGGGTCTAGGAAGCGCTAGTAAATTCTTTTCTGACGTGTAAAAGTGCCCCTATGTGGCCAATTTGCTGAATAAATGATTGAATTTTGAATTTTTTAATTTTATATTACACGCACTATATAACTACTGAAAAATAAACGTAGAGTTGCAGAAAACCAGCCCGCGGAAACCAAACTGCCAAACTTGAGCGGTGAGCAAAAGTAGACGGGATTTCTGCGCATGTGTAAGACTGAAGGGCCAATAAGCGTGCGCGTACGACAAAGCGCCCGCTGCGTCCCGCGCCACTCTGCCCATGAGACCGTATTTTTGAATTCTGCGCATCCCAGTTCACCGCTCAAGTTACGTGCCAATGCCTGACTGTACCTTATAATAAAAATAAAAAAAACATACTAATATCATAAATGCGACAGTAACTCTGTCTGTCTGTCTGTTACCTCTTCACGCTTCAACCGCTGGACCGATCGAGATGAAATTTGGCATGAAGATAGTTGGGGTCCCGGGACCTTTCCCGGGACCCCAACTATCTTCATGCCAAATTTCATCTCGCCTTTGCCTAGCCCTTACATAGGCCTAAGGCCATAAGTAGCCTATGTCCTTACATAGGCTACTTTTTATCCCGGAAAAACGCATAGTTCCCGCGGGAACGCGATAACCGAATTCCACGCGTTGCGGGCACGAGCTAGTAATAAATAAAATTTGTAAATCTGTTGTAGCTACACCCTTTGGGTATTCTTTTTCAACTTAGGCTTTTAATAAATAAAAAATACTGTAACCGTTTGCAGGGCATGCTTCGTCAATTACTCTGACTACTATCGGTGCACCCGTCTGCTAGGCGAAGTGGACGACTGCAAGATCTTCAAACGATACTTCGAAACCATCTGCCCCAACTTTTGGATCGAACACTGGGACGAACAAAGGGAGAAGGGAGCGTTCGCGGGAAATATATAGTGGTCTATTTCGGATAGAGTGAATTTGGAATAAATTTTGAAGTAAGCAGCTGTCTTTTTTCTTGCCATACGGGACCGAGTTAGAATTTTTTTCAAATTAAAATTAAAACCGACTTCGAACTCAGACAGCCTGTGAAGAGTGTCAAGTTCACTATAAGATTGTCATAGCTTTGGGGCGATTCACCGACTGCACAAGCTGTCGGAGTTTGAAGTCGGTTTTTTTTTTTGTTTCGGCTGCAATGTCCAAAACGTGGATACAACGGTACAGCACGACACACCTTAGAAGGCGCGCGGTGAAGCAAAGCCGTTGACGCAGAGTCTATTTTTGCTTAATCCACGCGCCTTCTAAGGTGTGTAAACCTGTACGTAAATATCAATGTGGTCTTTGATACTGATGCCAAAATCATACGCGTGCTAACAACTTTTGAGGAGTTCCCTTATATTCTCGTGGTTCCCATCATCAGAACTAAACCAAATTAAAATGGCCACCTTGGAAGTACCACCTTTCCTATAAAAAATTATCATCGAAATCGGTTCACAATTGACGAAATTAAGCGTGGTCATACATTTAAAAAAAAAATACCTACGCGTCGAATGGGGACTATCGTTTCTTTGCTCACCAGTTGGCGCCACTGTAGACTAAGGTCCAGAGGTATAGCTGTCAAAGGCTACTTTATTAGATCGGCGCCTAAACAAAGTTTTCAATCTTGAATCTTATTAAGTTTATTAATTATAAATAACTATCATCATATCGAACAGCTATGCCGCAATGTTGTGCAGTTACGTTTTGTTTGGAAAAAAGAATTTTTTTTTTAAAGCGTTTACATTCACAGCCAAATAATCCATATTTGCTATAATTTCACGAAGGAGATCACTTTTCAACAGGTAAATTAAAGAAATTATGATTTATATCACGAAGCTCGCCAAAACCAGTGAAAACTGAATGTTATTGGACCTCACGCGACACTAGCGCCTCTAGTGGCAAATTCACACGCGATAGCCCCCATTGAGAACCTCCTCCGTTTTTTCGTCGGTTGAAAACGCTTCATAAGTTCGTATCAAAAGGTACGTAACTTCCACAGCGTAGTAAAAATGAAATGCAAAATTGTTTGAACTTGTTATAATTTCCTAAATCACTTTGACCTATGACGCGTAACATAAATAAGCCCATAGGGCAGCTGTGCACATGTAAACGAAAGTTGCACACATGTTAAATCAACTTGGGCTCACTCCATTTTTCTCAGGTTGATATGACAAGTGTTTAGATGGTGACAGCATTCCTACACTAGTCTAGAGAAGGCGGTGCCTTAGGCCGGAACCCCACTGCTGCGCACTGAAGTACACCAAGTGGGTACAAAACACTTCGTATCAGGAGTGGGGTTCCGGCTTTACTCTAGTTTTGTCCCGTTTATATCTTGCCGGGGAACGTGCCTTCTGCGCGCTGGCTGTCCCACTTCTCGACCCAGTCCATGGGGCAGAGGGACTTGAACACACGGTTGAAGTACTGGCAGGGCTCGTACTTCTCCCCCCGGACCTTCTGGCAGCGGTGGAAGTCCAGGTAGCTCTGGAAACAGTACCTGTGGGCGGAACGGAGTTGGTTCTTAACCCTTTGAACGCAAAGGACAGATAAAGTTGCCAAACACTGCCTGCCGTATGCTTAGCACGCCAACTACAACTAGTCTGGCTAAGGTGCTTTATGATCATGAATAAACTGTACCTAGTATATAATCTACTACTACTACAGCATATTTGCGTCCCACTGCTGGGCACAGGCCTCCCCTCATCATGAGAGGGTTTGGGCTATAGTCCCCACGCGGGTCCAGTGCGGATTGGGGACTTCACACACATCTTTGAATTACTTCGCAGATGCGTGCAGGTTTCCTCACGATGTTTTCCTTCACCGAAAAGCTCATGGTAAATTCAAATTGAATTTCGCACGTAAGTAAACTTAGAGGTGCGAGCCGGAATCGAACCCGCTACCCTCGGCATGAGAGGCGGTAGGTCGAACCACTAGCCCACCACGGCTTCCTAGTATATAATAATTAATCGTTTTAGTTTTATTGATTTACATGTTACGATAAATTCCCGTGCTTGGCGTTTCTTCACTTCATTCAAACACGAAAGCGTCAAAAACATCATCTCTCCTTTCATTATGTATCAGTACCTACCGTTCACGTTTGAAGTGCTGGACCGATTTAGAAAAAAATTGGGTATGGAGATTGTTCAGTCCCGCGGAAGGACATAGGCAGACATAGGCTAATTTTTATCCCGGAAAAACGCGTTCCCACGGGAACGTTATAACCGAATTCCACGCGGACAAAAGCCAATACAATTTTTTTTCATCTCTGACGTTCTCGAGGACTGATAGGTTAGATTGAGTTTTTTCCGGCTAAGAATTCTTGAATAGGTACAACATTAGTAATGAAAAATGCACTGCGCCTGGTAAAGTGTTAGCGACATTGGAACGTCGATGCCTGATGTTTTCTACAGGAGAAATGACCTTCACAAGCACTTTTTTTATGTCATGGTATAATATAGGCAAACGAGCGCACAGCCCACCTGATGGTAAGTGGTCACTGCGGCCCGTGGACACCGAAATCCTATGATCCCCCATTAAGAGTGTTTATCCCGAAAGTTGGCAACGTCGCATATAGCTGTCAAATGTTTCGCAGTTTTTATTAATTTCTCAATATTGCTGAATTTAAAAGGAATATATCATTCTATGGGTGAATTACGCGTCTCGTTTTATATTTGTTGGTTAGGCATTCAAATGATAGGATTACATTAGAACGCATGGAAACTGCGATTGAAAGTTTTCAAAAGATATTACTTCCATAATACTAAAAATTTCGTGTTCCTATGATAACTGTTGCAATCCATACTTAATGTTTTATTCAACCATAGAGCGATAATTCATGTTTTCATTCGGTAATATTCAGAAATGAATGAAAACAGCAAAATATTTGACAGCTATTTGCGACGTTGCCAACTTTCGGAGTAAACCCTCTTAAGAAACCATAAGATCTCGAATGCGTTGCCTACGCTGAGGCCTAAGATGGAATGCCTCTGTGCCAGAAATATCACCGGCTGCCTTCGAAATCTTTACATAGGAATCTCGTTCTTCCCTATAGGATCGCTCACGCGTCGCGTGAACTTTAAGCAGCTAGAATTAAAGTTCAACTTGACGCGTGAGCGATCCAATAGGGAAAAGCGAGATCCCTATTTAAGACTTCGCATGGAGCCCCTGGCCCTTAGGCCCTGGTCTCCTATTTTATGCTGTACGCGGCGTCTGGCGTCAGCGTCAGCGTTCAATTCCGCTCCGATCGACGTCTGAACGCAACGCACAGCGTCAGCGGTCAATACGTCCCCCGCAGAGAAGGGCGTAGTCATTGCTCGCGAGCGGTCACATGGGGTAGTGTTTGGATCATGGATGTTTTAAAACTTTTAATCGTGTAAGAAGAGGTACAAGACGACCGTATAAGGCGAAAGTTACGGGCAACACGACATCGGTTGTTCATTTTGTTTTGACGCGACGTTCACGCTGCAATGCTTCGAAATGACTAGAGACGCGGCGCACAACTTTTGGATGCCGCGTGCGACGTCAAGACGCAATTGTCGGCGTGAGAAAGAGACCGCACCAGTACATCTGTATAGTGAGCATTCAGACGCAGCGTACGGCGTGATGAGACGCCGCGTATAGCGTAAAATAGGAGACCAGGGCCTTAGGGTTTTAGAACTCCGCGGTGTAAATAAATACCCTTTGAACTAGGTACCCCGACCAAAAATCATGCTGCAAGGCGATCGGAAAGAGCACTCGTTATCTATAGAGTAGGTATTTTTATTACCATTAACCCTGGCTAGGAGGAACTTTGTTTCATCAAAACATGAAAAATGAATGGGTAGCTAAGTGGCTATTTATAACCAGTAAATTTGTTACTAAACTGGCTTTAGGGAAGGACGGGACGGACATCAGACGTAGGTACCTATTTACATGCACTTGTACTGATTGTTTGTTCTGTTCACAGTATGCTGTGCGCCTGCGTATCGTTTTACAGCCCTACTTGATGATTACAATTCGCCATATTAATAGACACGTACAGTCGAGTTCGTTAATATGTGTACACTTTTGGACCTTATTACAACGTGGTAAGGTGCAAAAGTGTGTATATATTGACGAACTCGACTGTACTATATATACCTACATGATTTTTTAAAACATAACTTATGCTCCGTACAATGTGTCTGAATGTACTTGAACAACGAGTAGGTAAGTTATTGTTATTATTTATCCTGTTCAATAAAGATCGCACCTAATACTCAAGTGTGTGCAAACTGTGCATTACTTAAACAATTTTTTAGGTTTCTGTTGATCATCATCATTTCAGCCGAAGGATGTACACTGCTGGACATAGGCCTTCAACTAGGCACGCCACACAGACCGGTCCTGTGCTACTTGCTTCCACCGGTTTCCTGCGACCTTCACGAGGTCGTCGCTCCATCTTGTTGGAGGCCTACCGACAGCTCGTCTCCCGGTTCGCGGACGCCACTCGAGAGCTTTCCGGCCCCAACGGCCATCAGTCCTGCGAGCAATGTGCCCCGCCCACTGCCACTTAAGGCTCGCAATTCTTCGGGCTATGTCGGTGAGCCCAGTTCTACTGCGGATATCCTCATTTCTGATTATATCACGCAGAGAAACCCCGAGCATAGCCCTCTCCATTACCCTGAGTGACTTTGAGCCTTCTTATGAGACCCATCGTAAGCGAAGCGTAGGCTGCTGTTGATACTAGTATAAAACGTGGTTGCAGTTTGCAATCCATAGCCGCTCTTTCCCAAGTGTCTGACCGCGCCAACTCCGGCAAGATCCTGGATGGTGACGACACTTACTTGGTCTGGTTCTGGTTAGGGAACCGCGGGTCGAAGGGCGCAGTCTTGATGTCGGAGGGCGACTTGATCATCTCAGGCATTTTGCTGCAAAGAAACAACACATTCATCTCCCAACTCCTTTATTCAATCGGTTTAACAGTAGAAAATAAACATAAGCTATTTATAGAGACGAACGAATACAATAAATGTAGAAACAAATCTGTAACACAGTACACTGCTGATATCATAAAAATACTTATTATATTCCTTATACAGGGCTAGTATATATTATAAGTATTTCAAATAGGCCCGGTGAAATGATCAAGTAATTTATGCATACAAATGTAAAAATCAATAGAACATAAATTTCTGAGACCAACTTATACAATTTTTCTCTAGAAATTTACACACTCAATAGTTTAAATTAAATAACTATGGATTATGGTGACCTCAGGTCGCACTTTCTATTCCTTTTCATTTTATCCTCACCCATCGAAAATTAACAACTAGAATACAAACAATGAAGATTTCTGCTATTGCAAAATATGGTCATAACTTCATAAGGCAATGCTAATTAAAGTACTTATGTGTTCATTGACTTATATAATTACCTAGAACAAAACTATTCAGAGATACATGATTAATTTAGATTAGCATTCCTTTAAGCCTGCGGCTCGCCAGCATCTGTATAGCATTAGTTCTCGAAAGACCTGTCATGGCCGCTCCACATTCACGCGATAACTATGCTCGTGTCTCTTCCTTACATATGGCGAGAAAAAGAACACCAGCATAGAAGAGAACTAAGAGAACTATCTCGCGAGTGCACAGCGGCAATCGCACTGCTTGCGAGCCGTGCGGCTGCTAATACTGGCCGCGGACGCATTCTGCGTGACGCGGGCTTCAATGGCAAGCACAATGAAGACCCATTCAAAACTCTCCCTAAGCTAGATATCTCTAATTCTGGCGTATAGTATAGTATACTGACAAGGACACTTAGTCTATTTAACGAGCGGCCTGGTCTTGCGCTCCTCCTCGCACGAGGTCTCGCGGTACTTCTTGACCTCCTGCATGTAGAGCGACCAGGCGTCTTTGGGCGCGTTGTCGGCCAATTGCTCCTCGATCGCCTTGGCTTTCTTCACCAGACCGGTCTTGAGCACGCGGCCCCCGCGCCGCTTGCCGATGAACGGCAGGACCGGCTTCTTAATCTCCGGCTTTTTCAACTCCTCTACCTTCTTGGTTTCCTCTTGCATCTTCTTGAACATTTCGAGGAAGCTGCCGTCGTTTTTAATCGGCAGCGGACCCGGTTTGGAGCGCGAGGACGACGCCAGCGCCACGTGTGAAGCCGGCGGCAACAGCTCGGCGAAGTTAGGGCCTTCTACCTCTGGAGGGTCTCCGTACTCGATATCGTAGACCGCGTCCGGTTCAACGGCCCCAGGCGGTGGTTTAACCTCCTTCGGAGGGGTTTCGGGGCGCTCCTTCTGCTTCTCCTCCTGGCGGCTGCGATGAAGCTTCCAGAAGCGCTTACGGTCGGCCACAGTGAACTGGCCGCGTCGCTCTTCGCCCGGGGTACCGCTGTGGCCCGAGCTATTCGACCGCGAACGTGATTTGGACCGTGATCGCGGCGAGCGAGACCTGTTTCTACTCCTCGAGCGGCGCCGCGGTGGTGTCCGGCCTTTGCTGAGCGAGCGCCGCTTCGAGCTACTCTTGGTCCGCGAGCGATGCTTCGCCGAGGCCTTGCCGCGGCGCGGGAGGCTCGACCAGGAGCGGCCGGACGAGCGCGAGGAGCCCGAGGACGAGCGCGCGCGCCGCTGCTTGCCCTGCGCCGGGCTCGGCGACCGCGACTTGGAGCTCGACGACGACCTGCTTCGAGCGTAACTCTTGGGCGGCGTCAGCGAACTGTCTCGCCCCTTGCGCGGCGGCGTGACCGCGCGCCCGCGGCGAGCCGGCGGCGTGTCCGGCTTCTCAGTCTTAATATAGCTCCTCGGGGGAGTGATCGACGACGCCTTAGAACCCCTGGGGGGAGTGATGACCTCCTGTTTAATCCTTCTAGGAGGTGTGACTACATCCCTAGACTTTCTCTCCTTTCCTTTGTCTTTAATGGAATGAGATTTACTCGCCTTACCTCTAGCAATTTCTTTTTCTCGTCTCAGTCTTGGAGACCTGCTCACTGATCTCTCCTTGCTGGGAGCATGGAGTGAATTTGATCTGTTCCTTGAACGTGAAATGGATGTTTTCAGAGGAGGTGTGTACGAACGTTCCCTGCTGACATTCTTCCTAGACTTGTTTCTTTTATAAGATCTATTTGACCCGGAGGAGGCGGAGGATGTCCTCCTTCTGCTTTTCTTGATTCTTCGAGATGAACGGGATGAACAACGAGAACTAGAGCGATCACTGGAAGAATATTTAGCCCTCTTTGATTTGTCA
>CAXARK010000493.1:0-18509 GCA_963971205.1 Aethes cnicana
CGGCGGCCGCCCCGGGGCCGCAGGGTGCGCCGGGCCCTCGCGTGCGGCGCCCGGCCGCGGGGCTGCTCGCACACGCTGCAACAAACAGACACATTCCACAAACATGGACGAGGTGACTCCACGGGCGTGCACAGTTTTTGGACAGGTCAGGGCTAACAGGCTGAGTCAACCAAGTTGTAAATTTCGTATTTACAGTGTTTTTTTTTCTGGGACAGTTAAGAATTTGCAATCAATAGTAAATAGAGTGAAGCTGACAAAAAAAATGGGAGGCATTTAAATCCTCATCCAAGTCCAGTCAGTATTCAGAAATAGGATATCGGAAAAGATGATTTTTATATTCTACTCAGACTGAGTTGTAGGGTACCATTAGATATTGAATAAACAGTTCTGTTGAGAATAATAACGGCAGTTGACACGCTGAGGAGGAGACACACACAGTCAAGTCACTGTTATCTCGCTGAGACTATGAATCACTTGCTTGCAACAAAATGTGTATCCCTCTCTTTACTTTGATTTTACATGCCAATCATGAGTAGTCTTCCTTGATAAAAAAAAAATGAAAACCTAACCTAACCTGGTCTAAGGTGTTACTCCATGTACAGGTTAACTCCATTAGATGTTAACCCAGACAAATAGGTAACACTCAACCCTTCGAACGGCTTAAGTCTAAGAATGGGTTTTCCGGTCCCTGAGGATTAAATGGAGGCTTGGGCCTGTTCTGTCTGTACTCACTTGGCTGTGCGAAGGCTCTGTCGGGCAGCTGCGGCCCCTCGGAGCCCAGCACGAGGTCCCTCTCGACCTTGTGTCTGGCGTACAATTCCAGCAGCCCGCTCTCCTCCTTTACATCACTTCCTTCCTTCATCGCCTTCTTCGAACTTGAGTTAACGTCTTCTGTCCACTCAGGCTCCACTTTAATGAGCACGCTACTCTCCTGTTGTCCGACTGTCTCCTCTTTCGGCTCTTCCTTCACATTGATTCCTTCCTTCATCTCCATCTTCAAGCTTGAGTAAAGGTCTTCTGTCCACTCGGGCTCCACTTTAATGAGCACGCTCCTGTCCTGCTGTCCGTCTGTCTCCTCTTCCAGCTCTCCCTTCACATTGCTTCCTTCCTTCATCTCCTTCTTCAATCTTGAGTCGAGATCTTCAGTCCACTCGGGCTCTACTTTAATGAGCACGCTCCTGTCCTGCTGTCCGTCTGTCTCCTCTTCCAGCTCTCCCTTCACATTGCTTCCTTCCTTCATCTCTTTCTTCAATCTTGAGTCGAGATCTTCTGTCCACTCGGGCTCTACTTTAATGAGCACGCTCCTCTCCTGCTGTCCGTCTGTCTCCTCCCCCCGCTCCCCCTTCACGCGCACGCCGCACGCCCGCTCCCGCGCCGCCGCGCGCGCCGGCTCCAGTGACATGCTGACAGTTTTGTAGTGACGTAGTTGTTGTGGTTCTAAGATATTATGAATTCTGAAAAATTCAAGTCTATTATTAATGTCTTACACATGCTCTTTATTTTACATTGAATTTAATGATTATATTGTAGATAATATGCGCAATGGAAAACTTAAAAAGTGAATCTTATATCGTATATTTAACATTATTTTCGTCAATGTATGTAGGTATGTTTTGAAGTTCGCTTCTCTACAAGCACCTACTGACAAATACGTACTTCTTCGTTTGGTAAATCAAAGAACATGCATAACATAAATTGCATATCCACCGACACATTATTAGTACGTGTTAAAGCCTGAGTTCTTCGTTTAAAATACTTTAACTTAACTTGATGGCTTTCTCACCTGTCTATATTGGAAAGACGATTCCGCCACCCCTCACTGTTAAGTAGGTAACTTCTTCTCTTTTAAACAACAGCTTCTGGAGTTCTGGCTTCTGTCTAGTATCTCATAATAGTTTGGTTTGTGTGTGGTCTATTTCTAATCTATTTCGCCCAATTTGCCAACACCAATGTCAAGATGATGTCAAGTTGATGTCAACTTGTCAATTTTTTTTTCTAATTTTAACTTGTCAAGTCAAGGCCTAGATACAGCACAGATTACTAATAACTAGCTTAGCTAGCGGAGGGCTAGCGGCGACCTCAGACCATGGAGGTAACATGATTACTATGCCTATTTGTGTACCGCGATTGGCAACCATATTTAACGGGCGTTAACTTTCTTGGTGCAACTTGCTTACGTTTGCATTTTTCCTGTTTCTTTTTAATTGATCTTGCTTGATGACAAGTTGACAGTAAGTATACACAGTAACAAATAGCACGTTCTGTCCGTCCGAATTTTATTTTAATAATCGTTTTCACTCAACCTCGCCATTGGCGGAATCATTGCATCGATGGGGGCCATATAACCCAAAAATTGTATTGTTCACTGTACATTTTCCTTTCCTTTATTACCGGATAATTTGCGGCCACCGGACACCGGCCAGTGGCCCATACTTTGATATTGTCGAAGTGTCCAAGACAGACGCAATCAATTACAATTTATTATATCGTATTGTATATAGTACATTTTACGAGTTGAAATTGTAAGTTGAATTTATTTATGTTACCTGATTATCTGTTAAAATATGCTTCAATTAATGTGTTCATATATGTTTGCCACTTCCTCAAGTTCAGAAGTAAATTATGATAAAGATAAAGATAATTTATTGTTCAACATGAGTATACATATATGCAGATATTATACAAAAAATGGTTCGTCCTTCATGCTGTACCTTGCGGCGTACAATTTTTTGTGAGTGTGGTACCTAGTAAAGTTGCACTAAAACTAAATTTAAAATATACATTTGGACAGTTATTTCATTTAAAATCAAAACATTAGCATACATATAATTATGGGTCATTAATATAATCATTTATTGAATAATAACATTTATCAACTAGATGGTGCATAAGATTCTTTTTAAATAAATTAAGACTAAATTCTCTAAATTCTTTGGGTAATTTATTATAAATGACGGATGCCATACCGAAAATGCTTTTTTTAAATAAAGCTGTATTTGCTCTGTTATGGCAGATTTTGCTCTCGTCATGCGGTCTTAAATGCCGACAAGTATTTATTGTGACCGTCCTCTCGAACAAGTCAGGATTACTTTTTACAAATATCACCACCTCGTAAATATAAATGCAGGGAAGTGTTAACAATTTATATTTAATAAAATATGATTTACAACTATCTCGAGGTCTGAGGCCGAACATTGCTCTGATACATCGCTTTTGACATTTAAATACACTGTGAAAATGTGACTTTAGTTTTTACCCTTACTGCTTGAATTTTTCAGATCATACGTTTTAACGAGACCTGCCTGTCACTGCAGAATTGACGCCCGTCAAGTACGTACCTGTACTACATATATTATAACTGGCACACACAAGTGACACTGTGAACTGGCAAGCATTCGGCTGGTGAAGCATGTCGCTGGAGCCAGCATGCGCGGGGACGCAGGAGTGCGGAGCACGAGTGAAGGAAGAGATGGAAGACGAGACAGACAGACAGTGCGGCATGGTACTAAATGTGGAGTTTGAGGAGGAGGTAAATGGACAGCAGGGGCAGAGTATAGAAATAGAAGTGGACTTTGGGGAGGAGGCATACGAACAGCAAGAGCCTGAAGTTTACATTAAAGAGGAGCCCGAGTGGACTGGAGACCTCGACTTGAGCTGGAAGAACAATGTAAAGGAGGAGAGCGGGCTGCTGGACTTGTACGCCGGACACGAGGTCGAGGGGGACCTCTCGCCGGGCCCCGAGGGGCCGCAGCTGTCTTACAGTGCCTTCGCACAGCCAAGTGAGTCAAATCAAATTGAGCAGGCCCTAGGCTCCATGCAGTACTGATTTCATTGGTAGTCAAACAGTAACTTCTGCTAATTCACACCGGAATGGCCGCGAACCGCCTAGTCACCATATTTTATGGCACAATAAATTGGGTTTTTAGAATATTCATAGACACAACATAACCCGTCGCTAGAATACAGAGAACGTTCTGTGCGCTGCGCTGCGGGCTACGGGCTGCGCGGGAGCGCCCGCGATACCGATCTTTTAAGTATGTAGTACCTGGCCGACCAAGCTTTACTTATATTAAACACACTATCACCGGGACTTAATCGCGTAAAAACTATTTATATTTTACCTCGACGTTTCGGCCGCGGCCGGAAAATTTTACGCGATTAAGTCCCGGTGATAGTGTGTTTATCGCTTTATTTATTTGTGTGTGTATCGCGAAAGTTTGGGTCAAGCTTTACTTGGGTGAAAGCAAAAAATTCATTTTCCCAGGTAAGCCCCCGTAAGCCCTATTTCCCAAATTTCATTGAGATCGTTAGAGCCTTTTTTGAGAACGTGATTAGATTACAAATATTGCTTGTTTAAGAGTACATATAGGTGTAGGTGAAATTTAAAATTATTTGATTGTATAGTCACCGCTGCCATTCCGTCTGGTGTGAATCGGCCCTCAGTCATAAAGAACTCAACTGAGTAAAATATAAAAAAAGACTAGTTAGTAAGGATCCATTTCAAATCCAGGCCAAAACAATGGATTAAGTGAGTGGCATATTTTTTTTTGTAAACTCACTCTAAGTTTTGATCAATAAATAAAAAAAAGTTGATGTCAATACTTTAAGTGGCCGAAATTTTGGATAGAAACTTGGCCCTTTTTCTCACATATGTGTTTTTGGTGGGATTTATTAAGTGTTATTCAGCTAGGATCTGATTGATATGTGTCCCGCTGCTTGTTCCAGCGAGCGCCTGCCCGAGCCCGAGCGAGGCTCGCACTCGGCGCCGGCGCCCGACGTGCGCTGGACAAGGCACCGACAGTTCTCGTTCGGACGAACATCTGAGACACCACTCCGCCGTGACCGAGACCCCGCGCACGCATCAGCTTCCACCGAATAGCTCCATGACTTCCCACGAACAAACAAACGGAACCGGCGCAAGACCTTATTCCTGCGATGTGTGTGCGAAACAGTTTACGAATCAATGTAGTTTAATTAGGCATGAACGAACTCACACCGGTGAGAAACCTTTTTCTTGCGACAAGTGTGTGAAAAAATTTACACTGAAACATCATTTAGGTGCGCACATGCTCACTCACACTGCCGAAAAACCTTATTCCTGCGACGTGTGCACGAAACAGTTTACACTGAAACATCATTTAGTTGCGCACATGCGCACTCACACTGGCGAGAAACCTTATTCTTGCGATGTGTGTACGAAACAGTTCGCACATAAACACAGTTACGTCGCGCATCAACTTACTCACACCGGGGAAAAAAATTTTTCTTGTGAAGTGTGTACGAAACAGTTTAGACTTAAACACCATTTAGTTGGGCACATGAAACGTGCACAGCATGCTTGGAAATGATAATTAATGGGCCTCCTCCCGCTGGACCTGCAGGCCTGCTACAGAGCAACAGCGAAGACCTAGGGATAGGAAAACAAGCAGACAAGGGCTACACGGAAATAGACAACGAATAGGAGACAAACTGTTGATGATCCCGTCAAACAATGCTCTCATGGAGAGGCACAGGGCACATAGGATCTAGGACAGATTGGGAGGCCACTGACAGCAAACCGGCAACAGTATGCTACACCGACGGCTCGAGAAAGGAATCCACCAAACACACTATCTACGTCAAACAGAGAAACGGGACGGAACTGAAAAGAACCATCAATCTGGGTAAATTCGCCGGCATTTTCCAAGCAGAGACCGAGAACCAAGTCATCTTTGAATGCACGGAGATGTTCCAAGAGGCGGACACCCAGACTAACACGACCGTAATATACAGTGAGAGCCAGGCTGCACTAAAAGCACTCAATAAATAAGAATCATGCTCCAAACTGATTAACGAGTGCAAGAAAACACTCAACTGGCTGACAGAGAAAGGTGACACAGAACTGATAGTCGCATGGGTGCCTGGACATGAGGGCAACACCGGGAACGAAATGGCCGATGAACTGGCCAGAAAAGGCGCCGGCGAAACCTTTGTGGGACCAGAACCGAGACTGCCCATCATCGCAAAAGGAGTTATACGGCGAAAAGAAATACAAGAAGCGGGTCATAGTCATAGATGTTGTGCAGACACGTGCGTAGTGGATTTGCGTCAATTTTCAACAATAGACAATCGAAGATCTTCATCAAAAACATAGACAGGAAAAGAACGGCACAAGCCACAGAACAGAGCAATAACAATTTAAGACTAGCCATCGGAATAATTATAGGACATTGCACACTGAACAGACACCTAAATATTCTGAAGATAAAAGTTGACCCAAGATGCCCAGAATGTTGCGAAGAAGAGACGGGAATACATCTACTAGCTAAATGCCCATCATACGCAATGACGAGATGGGAAAGAAGCGGAAGAGACACGCTAGACGAAGATGACCTACAAGACCTTACGATAGGGAAGATAATAAGACTTCTGCAAGGCTACAGGAAGGTTCAACGGGGTGACGGCGCCGGGAGCTGATAACCCGTAATCCCAGGGGAGACCAGGGAAATGGGTGAAATCGTTCCGAATGGAGGACCGATCACCTGACTGAAACCAGTCATCCCCTTTTGTAAATAATAATGGGCATATGAAAAGTCATAGGTACTAGCATAGAGAAATGATACAAGAAGAGTGGCAGATCCCATACTGTAATGCGTGCTCCGAAACCCGGGTTAACATTACATCCACATCTAGCGTCCAGTGGCTGAACCCCGATTACCCGACCGTTTAGCAGTGGCTACCGCTACTTGAAGCTAGATGGCGAGCCGAACGCAAAGCATAATTTATTGCTTAACAGTTTACACCTTACAACCCGAAGTCTCTGTGTAATAAGAGGATTTCAAAAAAGAGTTCTAGTTATAATATTAGTTGTAAATTGTTTAGAAATACACTTTGCGTTAAATTCACTACTATATTATTTTGTGCCTATAATTGAGAAACGAAACTGCCAAGCCACACATTTTTACTTTTTTACAAACACAGCTTGGCTCTCCATAAGATCTCAGATTTTTTACAGTACAAGCAATACGTCTTGGCCTCACTTTACATGACAATGTATTGTGGGCAAATTGTGGGATATCATCTCTTTTTGTAAGGGTTAAGGGTTTTAACTTTTTTTTTTTCCTAGCCTATTTCAATGTCCCACTGCTGGGCAAAGGCCTCTCCCGTGACCTTCCAACTCCCTCTATCCTTGGCCATTGTAGGCCAGTTGTTGTTGAACGTGTCCAGGTCGTCCCGCCACCTCCGCCTGGGCCTGCCTCGCCGTCGCTGAGCGTTCTGTGGCACCCACTAAATAAGTATTTTTATTTAGTTAAAACCCTTAACTTATGCTGAATACCAATTTTCATGTGCCTAGCTTGGAAATTAACGAAATTTCCATACAAACTTTCATTTCCCTATTTTAAGGGGTGGGGTGGGGGCAAAATTTACGTATATCTTAATTTTTATGTTGTTTTTGTCCTAATCCTAGCTTACATGCCTTTCAGCAAAACGCATCAAAACGGTGATGATTTCTCCCACAAAAAAAATGAAACAAGGCATTTGCTGATGATCACTAATCGTTTATTTCAGATTTGAGACAGTAACCAGTCATGTGAGTCTTACAGCTACAATTTGACTACATTAAAAATATTAAAATTGATTTTAATTAAATTACACCATAGTTACACACTTAGGTACATTATTACATTTAATTTCATTACAATTAAAATAAAAAAATCATTCCTTAGTAAGTACTAAATTTTAAAAAACATGATGAAAGATCAAGGTACTAAAACAAAAAGACGAAAAATATTCTTAAGATTGTCAATAGAGACAATTAATTAAATTAAAGCAGTTGAATAGAAAAAATAATTGTTACAAAGACAGTTTTGAAAGTATAAAACACAATTCTGCTTGCATGTAAACTTAAGATTTCAGGTTCCTGCTACAGAGCATGCTAATGCAATATACAAACATATAGTGTACAATACAATACTCTTCTTCTCTTTAAATAATGAATGGCCTCTGTCTATGTGCAAGACAATTTCGTCAATGTCAAGTAATTGGCCAACAGGCCGAACAGTGTACGGTAATAATGATAAATGTACGGTATAAAAATGGGGAAGTTCAACAAAACAATACACTCAAAAACATACTTGACACGAATTATGAACATGTCAACAGGTTCCCAATACTACAGAATTCCAAATCTACAGATTCCCAACACTACAGATTACCAATTCCATAGCATTCCAATACTACAGAAATCCAATTCTATAGCTTCCCAATACTACAGATTCCCAATTCTATAGCATTCCAATACTACAAATTTCCAATTCTATAGCTTTCCAACGCTACAGATTCACAATTCTATAGCTTCCCATCACTACAGATTCCCAATTCTATATTATTAACTAAGTAGGTATAAAAATGCCGATATAAAATAGGAATGTGACTGGGTCGACGGGTCCCCGCTACGCGGGGCCCCTATTTCTTTGTAGTTTGCCCTTCGGGCATATATAGATAACTAACGAACCTAACCTACTTCACACCTTTGACCTATTATATTACATTTTACATATATGACTATAAGACCCTGGCAACTAGTGAAACTGGCGAATATAGAAACCGATTATCTAGGGGAAATGACCATTTGACCAAACTGACGAATAATTAAATTAGCACATAAGGAAACTAGTAAATTTAAGAAACTGAAGCCTAGCAAAACTGGCGAAAGAGTAAACTGTTGGTTTAGGAAAATGACCCACTAGCGAAATTGTCAACCTAGTGAAAATGACCAGAAGGTAAACTGTTGAATCAGTAGACATGGAAATCTGTATAATAAAGAATTTGTTGACATGAAAATCTGTAGAATTGGGAATATGTAGACATAGAAATCTGTAGAGTTGGAATTATGTACAGATAAAATTCTGTAAAATTGGGAATCTGTACACTTGGGAATGTGTAGAAATAGAAATCTGTAGACATGGTATTCTGTAAAAGAAATCTGTAGAACTGGGAACAATTCGTCTATATGAAATTTTGAAGCACCCCTGGATATTGCTCGCATACAGAGCTTTTCCGATATACGCCGCAACCTAAGAAGACTACTGGGTCAGCCTATATAATTTCCTGGTTTCTGAGATTTGGCATTCTTCCTAGGCCTCCCCGAGTGGGTCTGGAGATGAGCAACTAGATTACCTCGCTGTGTGAACTTCTTCGCACAGACTCCACACTCGTAAGGTTTCTCCCCTCTGTGGATCAACTCATGTCTTTGAAAATTAGCCTTTCTTGCAAACTTTTTCATACAGATTTCACATTTGTATGGTTCTCCAGTGTGCATTAACTGATGTATGGCTAAATACCTCCGTAGTGAAAACTGTTTCCCGCAGACATCACATTCGTAAGAGCTCGCTTCACTGTGGTTTCGTTGATGGACTACCAACGACCTCTGGTGTACAAACTGTTTCGCACAGATCTCACATTTGTGTAGCTTCTCCCCCGTGTGGACCAATTGATGTTTAGCTAAATGATCATTTCGGTTAAACATTTTCATACAGATTTCGCATTTGTATGTTTTCTCCTCATTGTGGATCAGTAGATGTGTAACTAAACCATCCCGTCGTGAAAACTGTTTTTTACAAACGTCGCATTTGTAGGGTTTCTCGCTAGTGTGGACCGATTGATGTCTTACTAAAAGACGGCTGTCGGAAAATTGTTTCATGCAAAGTTCACATTTATATGGCTTTCCAGAGTGGCTTTGTAAATGTTGAACCAAACTATATCTTCGACTAAACTGCTTCATACAAATTTCACATTTGTGTGGTTTCTCGCCAGTGTGTACCAGTTGATGTATCGCTAGAGAATGTTTCTGAGGAAAGTGTTTGTTACAGATGTTACATTTGTGTAAGTTCTCCCCTGTGTGGGTTCGTTCGTGTACAACTAAACCAGCCCGCGTCGTGTACCGTTTCATACAGTGTTTACATTTATATGGCTTCTCCCCAGTGTGAGTTTGTTCATGTACAGCTAAATAAGGCCGCGACGAGAACCCTTTCATACAGATTTCACATTTGTATGGTTTCTCTCCAGTATGAGTCCACTGATGAGCCGTTAAACATTCCCGTCGGGAATACTCTTTTGTACACAATTCGCATTTGTAAGGTTTGTCGCCGCTGTGGACTCGTTGGTGATTAACTAAGTGAGTTCTATGATAAAACTGCTTTATACAAATGTCACATTTATAGGGTTTTTGTTGGCTGTGGCTTTGTTGATGGTAGACTAAATGACTATGTGATACAAACGCCTTACTACATTTTTCACACTTGTAAGGTTTCTCGCCGGTATGTATGCGTTGATGTATGACTAAAGAACCCCGCTCTCTGAATGGTTTCATACAGAATTTACATTTGTGAGGTTTCTCTCCAGTGTGGATAAGTTGATGTCTAAACAAATGAGAACTTGCCGAAAACTCCCTCTTACAAATTTCACATTTATATGGCTTCTCCCCAGTATGGATTCGTAGATGTACAATTATGGAACTCCGAAATGTGAATTCTTTCATACATGTTTCACATGTATATGGTTTCTTCCCGGTGTGAGTTTGTTGAAGTGGGACCAAAGGACTCCGCTTTGTGGATTGTTCCAAAGAGATTTTATTTTTGTGGGTTTTTTGATGACGAACCAAATCTTTCTGTTCTGATTTTAACTGTGCCTCACTGGACATTGCTGGAGGCCGTTGCCGGCTGCTGAAGCCCGAGGCCGCGCTGTGCAGTTGCAAGTGCCGGATCAATGTGGTTTCTCTCTTGAACTGTTTCCCGCAAGTATCACAAGAATATTCCTTCACAGCTAACTCTTGCGTGTTGGTGTCTGTGAAATCTGTTTTAAGCTTATAGTGGTCGGGCGGGAGGCGCTGGAGTGCGACGGAACAAGCCCTGAGCTGAGGGGGCTCCCCGCAGCGTGCCCCGGGGCTAGGGTCCTTCGCTCGGGCTTCTCTCCGGCCACCGGTGAGCGCGAAGGCGACGTCGGGCGGCTGCAGCGCCGTGGGGCCGAGCACGAGCTCGCCCTTGACCTCGTGGGCCGCGTACAGGCCCGCCCGCGCGGCCGCCGTGCTCACACCGTGCCCCGTCTGTCCGTGCCACTCGTCCGCACTGAAGACGCGCCGTTCCCACTCCGGCTCCTCCTTCACTCCGCTCTCCAACTCCTCCTTAACATGCACCATCTTTAGAGGAATTCTGCCTATTGCTCCCTATGTCTCCCTATTTTTCGTACTATATGTATGAATGATTTATAATATTTAATTCGTTTTTGCATGACCACGCCAATTTTCAAACAAACTTTCAACCCTCTCTTAGGGGTAGGTTTCTAAAAATCCTTGGTTTGTGTTGACTGTTCAGTTACGCTATAAGATTCGTTTTAGGTCCATTTGTTACAGCATGGGCTCATTTTCTGCAACTCTACGTCTTATCTGCACCTATTTTGCCTGGCGTGGGCTGGTGCTAACTTTGGTTCGCGAGGTGTGATGCCCGGTAGGTTGCCAATCTGTTTTGGCTGTACATTGATCAATCAATCAAGTCAGTGTCTTGTTTTAAAGGTATAGTTCGTTTATAATATGCAGCCAGTGTTTCGTAGTTTCGGGCGGTCCCTGTAACAAGTAACAGTGATGTCAGAGACATAACAACCAAGCAAGGTAAACGGGTGTCAATGACCAATCCTTTGCTGCAGTTAATTTATTGTTTGATATCAGTGTTATAAATAAATAAATAAATTATTTATCTCAGTATTAAATGTTACAAAGTATGACTATACAGAGTGTAACATTTAGATCGGTCAGTCAGTACAGTATGAGCAAGTCTGTAACTATAAAACATACAAATATCTGTCCTTAATTAATAATTTTGTTTATACAATGAATTAGGGCAGACTATATGAGTCACACATTGTAAACTATTCAGACACGTGGTCATTTGGATAAATCGAACTCATAACTGAGATTGTAGGCCTCTTAACCTCACTGCTGTCTGTTCTGTTATCCAGCAAAGGCAAACATTGAAAGGGGCAGAAAACAAGCACGTACCTCTTACTGCAAACACCGAGTATATCATGAGTAGATCATGAGTATATAGTGTGACTGCAAACTATTATTATGTGCGGTGCGGTACACCGTACAACAGCATAGCAGCGTACAATAAAATAAAACACCACGAGGAAACACCGGACAGAAAGTTCACGAACAAACTTTAAACAAGTTAAGGGAAAATTTAATTTAGTATGAACACGAAGAGCGAGGGCCACGTGTTTAACGAGAAGACGTACGCGACGAAAACGAATACGTAAGAATAACAAAAATCTAAAGACAACATCGTAAGTTACTTTTTCCAAGTCGCTGTCAATAACAAATTGTGATGACTGATGGCCGTCATGTCATGTCTGTGCCTTGGAGGTAATTTTTTCCGGAACAATAATGACGTTTCCGTTTCTGTATAGAATGACAGCTCGGCGGCCATATTTAACGACCAGGTGGGTTCCGTAACGCGCTCACAGCGTGAATGCTCACAAGTGTTCCGATTGTCACTCTCACGACCGTGTGAGCGCGTTTTTGATTCGGAACGATCATAAGGACGCTCACGGCGCAACACTAGTAACTGTCAATCTTTTTAATTTAATTAAATACAAAGCTATGGGTGAAAAATTACAATATGCTTGATTCTTTTTTCATGGATAGGAATAACCTTCCGTTATAAGAGAATATTCCGTGGCGTAGATTTTGCGTAAAAAATAAAATTGGTTTTGCGTTATATCGATTTAAAGATTCGGGTTTTCCTTGGTCCAAGTAAGCACAGAACATGTTTCTGAAAAAAAAAGTGTTGACATTTGACGGTGACAGTGACAGTTCTCGCTTCCTTCGTATGAACATAACTTTACGTGTTTTAACAATTTTATTGGAAAAATAGCTTATTGATGACTGCTTTTGCTTACAGGACTTTCGATTCTGCTTGGCCCGAACGACGACGTACTTTAAACACGTTATTACGAATGAACCAAGAACTGTCACCGTCAATAGTGTCAACACTTTTTTTTAAGAAGTAGTGCTGCATACTTGGACCACGGAAACACCTTTATTTAAATCGTCATAACACAAAATCAATTTCTTTTTTTTACGCAAAATCTGCGGCACGGAAAATTCTAAGTTTTTTTTTCTCTTGATCGAGCACATTGTCATTTTTCACCCATAGCCAATTCTTGTGGTTATGGCTCCATCGAGACTCGATGATTCCGCCAATGTCAAAGTTAAAAAAGACACGTGTTTTGTTGGGTAATTGGTCGGTTTAAGTTGCATGCAGAGCCGTGAGTAGGCCGCAGCAAGAAGCAAGTACAGACTATGTACAGAGCGAGCTCGATTAGTTTAATTTCACGCATTGCATTGTTTACATAAAATTTTATCAGACAAATAATATTTATTTAAACTTCATTGCACATACAAAATGTATACAATTGGCGGACTTAATGCCTAAAGGCACTCTCTTCCAGTCGACCATGAGGCCAAACGGAAATGATGAGATGAGAAGGTGCAATTTAACAGAAAGAAACATCAGAAATTTTGGGATACTGAAAAACTGTTCAATCACTACATAGTATATAAAACAAAGTCGCTTCCTACTGTCTGTCTGTCCCTTTGTATGCTTAGATCTTTAAAACTACGCAACGAATATTTTTGGAAGGCTGAAAAAAATCACGGTTGTGGCATATATAACGTAGTTGAAAGGAAAACTATCACAGCTAAGTAGGCTGTACAAACTTTCTAGTAATAGTCGACCAACTTATGATGATGATTTTTCTCGAGCGGCAGGGGCGTCGGGCGGGCACGTCATTCATACCACAGGCTAGCTAGATGCTAATAAGTCTTAGAAAGGTACTGTGGGGTGGGCATCGTCAACTTCGGAACCCTATACTTTGCGCGTGGCCCGACACGCACTTGGCCGGTTTTTTTAATAGTAAGAGTTCATTCAGATTTTAGTATAGGTATAAATTTGTTAGTTTTCTGTAAATTTAACGCTATAACCAAATTCCACGCCGACGAAGTCGCGGGCAGAAGCTAGTATACGATAAATTTACATAAACACTAATCTATACTATAACTAGCTTTTTGCCCGCGACTTCGTCCGCGTGGGATTCGGTTATAGCGTTCCCGCGGGATCTAAGCGTTCTTCCGGGATAAACACTGAACCCCTGTAAACCGAACTTTTTCCTGCCCCGGGACTCGATTGTGCGCGCCACTCATATTGAACTCGTATTGAAAAACTACTGGTCATAATAAGCATCGCAAACGGATGGCCAACTACAAGGCCGCTGCGGGTCAGCTAAGTACGCGCTGAATTCATTTTCTTTTCGATAACTCCCTAAGATATTCGTTTAAATTGCATGGTGTAAAGGGCAATCATGAAGTGCAAGAAATGCTTAATCCTATCCGTATCCCTCTAAATACTGCTACTACTACTACTACTACAGCCTATTTGCGTCGCACTGCCCTCTTTTGATTAGATCAGGAGGCCTGTGCCCTCTACATTGCTTTCCAAATAACACATTATGTGGGACAATTTTTATATGGGAACAATTCCTAGAGCCCTGTTAGAGCTCATTTATGTCATAAAAGAAACCTTTTTTTCCAAATTTCATGTTTCTAGGCCCAGTGGTTTAGAAGTTACATACAAACATTCAACCCTCTTTTTACCCCTTTAGATGAGAAATTTCCAAAAATCCTTTATCAATGCTCACTAACGTTATAAAAGGAACCTACCTGCCAAGTTCGATATTTTTAAGCCTAGCGGTTTAGAAGTTGCATACAAACTTTTAATCACCTTTTTACCCCTCTAAAGGGGGAATTTCCAAAAAATCTTTAATTACGCTCACTTACGTTATAAAAAGAACCTCCCTGCCAAATTTCATGTTTCTAGGTCTAGCGGTTTAGAAGTTTCATACAAACTTTCAACCCCCTTTTTACCCCCTTAAAGGGAGAATTTCCAAAAATCCTCTGTTAGTGCTCCACTACGTTCCCTAAGGAACCTGCATGCCAAATTTCAGCTCTCTACGACCAGTAGTTTTGGCTCTGCGTTGATCGATCAGTCAGTCAGTCAGTCAGTCAGTAAGTCAGTCAGTTTCTTGTTTTATATATATAGATAAGAACACTAGAACATACAAATACTTAGTTCTTTTACACTTGTCAAAATCACTTGGATTTTTCTAGACACTGTTCACTTTTGATTCCCAATTGATCTTTACATTTGGTATGCAGTCGGGACTGCAGAGACAATTGAACTGACGAAAAGTCGCTGGATTTCAGTTTATATACCATCGGACATCGAAATTTCTAGTTACAGAAACAGAACACTCCCGAATATTCAGATTGTTCTTGACTTCAAGTGTTCTTCAAGCGACTAAAAGCACAATCGAACTGACGAAAAAATACTTGAGTTTCGGTTTATATACCATCGGACATCGAAATTTCTAGTAACAGAACACTCGAGTATTCAGACTACCGGAATATTCTAGGTTATTTTGATGTACATCGCTTTGATTATGAAAATTCTAGATCTAGAAAGTTTTACATATTTGAGGACGTTTAAGATCATTTCACAAATTTTTTGAACTTTCCAGAACATTCTAAATCGACTTTAATATGTTTTACTTTATTATATTTCGATACGTTCAAGATCATTCTAGAAATTGTTAGAATTTTCCAGAACATTCTTTATCAACAACATTAAGTTTAACACGTTTTGGAACGTACTGTATAATCTATTTAGAATGTTCGAGAAAGTTCTTATATTTTATAGAATGTTATAGAAAATATTAGAACTTTCCAGAACATTCTATATCAAATACATTCAGTTTTACACATTTTGGAACGTTCTAGAACAATCTAGAAAATATTAGAACTTTCCAGAACATTCTATATCAACTACATTCAGTTTTACACATTTTGGAACGTTCTAGAACATTCTAGAAAATATTAGAACTTTCCAGAACATTCTATATCAACTACATTCAGTGTTACACATTTTGGAACGTTCTATATAAATCTATTTAGAATGTTCGGGAAAGTTCTTATATTTTATAGAATGTTATAGAAAATATTAGAATTTTCCAGAACATTCTATATCAAATACATTCAGTTTTACACATTTTGGAACGTTCTAGAACAATCTAGAAAATATTAGAACTTTCCAGAACATTCTATATCAACTACATTAAATTTTACACATTTTGGAACGTTCTAGAACATTCTAGAAAATATTAGAACTTTCCAGAACATTCTATATCAACTACATTCAGTTTTGCACATTTTGGAACGTTCTAGAACATTCTAGAAAATATTAGAACTTTCCAGAACATTTTATATCAACTACATTCAGTTTTGCACATTTTGGAACATTCTAGAAAATATTAGAACTTTCCAGAAGTTTTTAGAACTTTCTAGAACATTCCAGATCGATGAAAACATTTACACACATTCTGGACTTTTCTAGATCATTCTAGAATTTTTTAGAACTTTCCAGAAGTTCTCATGTGTTAAAGAAGGACAGATATATATTTTAAAGAAGGACAGATATATTTTTTTTTCACATTTTCGCCACCCACTTCCACCCACCGCGACCAAACTCCCTTACTTTCATCTAGAGACCAAGGGGTATTTACCACCGCAACGGGGGGTTGATTGGAATTGATGGTGATAGAGAAAACCCCGGACATACGTACATTAGCGTTAGCATTTTATATATATAATAGATAATAGATAGATAAAAGAGCAGAACCCGGCGTGTCTGTACATAGAAAGAAAAGTACAAAAAAAGGAACGGGGGGTATACGAGGGTGGTTTGATAAGTCAGTGACTTTTTGCAGAAAAAAATTCGTTTTTCACCTTTTTTTTATTTTATTTCTTTACATAATCTCCTTTCAACTCCATAGCGCCCACGTCTCGGAACCATAAGTCATCACTGGCAACACACACTGGTCGAAGACTTTCGACTTAAGTTTAGCACATTTGTATTATATCGTAAAATCGACTATTATACATATAGCTTGGCAAAAAAATAGTAAATTGTGGTGCCAGGTGGAGGCAGCTTAAAAAAGTTAATAAAGACATTGCTCGTTTCACAAATCTACATTACGAGCTTTTTGCATGTAACTTTTATTATTCTTCAATTAATTTGTATTTTTTTTCATTAGGCTTTTTTCAAAATTCTCATTTAAGATATCTAAATTGCAAAAGTGGTGACCCCATTTTTTTAATACTTTTCTTTGCTATACTTAAATACAGTAATATTGTTATTACATTAACATTTATACTTCTTTTTTCCACGCTTCTTGCAGTGGACACGTAGGTGAGAAACTAAATTAACTTGCTGTGTAAACTTCTTCATGCAGATTTCACATTCGTATGGTTTCTCCCCGGTGTGTATCAATGTATGTTTTTCTAAATGATCCTCTCGGGAAAACTTCTTCTCACAAGTTTTACATTTGTATGGCTTGTCCCCAGTATGGATGAATTGGTGTCGGACCAAGTGATCCCGCCTACAGAACCGTTTCCCGCAGGCGTCACATTCGTAAGGTCTCTCGCCGCTGTGCACCCGTTCATGGACAACTAAATGATGTCTATTTGTATATTGTTTCTTGCAGAGTTCACATTTATGGAGGTTTGTCCCAATGTGGAATTTTTGATGAAAAAGTAAATTATTCTGAAATCGAAACTGTTTCAAACATATATCACACTTGTGTGGTTTTTCCCCAGTGTGGATTAGTTGATGTCTATCTAAAGACATACGTTGCGTAAACCCTTTTGCGCATTTTTGACATTTGTATGGTTTTTGTTCTGCGTGGATTTCTTTATGTCTAACTAAAGTATCATATCGAGAAAACTGTTTCGAACAAACTTCACATTTGTGTGGTTTCTCTCCGGTGTGGATTAGTTGATGTGTGACTAAAGCACTTTTCTTTCTAAACCTTTTTATACAGAATTTACATTTGTGAGGTTTCTCTCCAGTGTCGATAAAATTTGATGAAAATGGATGTTGATGAAGTGTGACTAAAGGAACCCGCTGTGGAGACTGCATCAAAGAGATTACACTCCCATGGATTGTTTGATGATGAACCGGTTGACTCCGGGGTGATCTTAACCGAGCCGTACTCATTGTTCCTGAAGGATTGCAGTCCACGCGGTGCTGTTGCAAGTGCCGAATTAAGGTGTTTTTTATCTTGACTGTTTCCCGCAAACATCACAACAATATTCCATCGCAGCTAAGTCTTGGGTGTCAGTGTGTGTGTTGCGCCCGCAGCGGTCAGGCGGGAGGCGCTCGAGTGCGACAGAGCAGGCTCTGGGCTGGAAAGATTCCTCGCGAGTATTGTAAGAATGTTCTCCTTCAGGTAAATCTTGCATGTTAGTTCGTGTGTGGTATTGTTTGGAGAGCTGGCGGTCGCGCTGAGCATCAGCACGCCCGCAGCGGTTGTGGGGTAGGCGCTCGAGTGTGACGGAACAAGCCCTAAGCTGGGGGGGGCAC
>CAXARK010000494.1:0-48310 GCA_963971205.1 Aethes cnicana
ATCGAGTGCCATTTTTATTAAATGTAAAATCGACGCCAAGGTTTCTAAGAAAACATTTCGCTATATTTCATAGTTTCTGTGACCACATTGTTGAACGAGTTAGTAACTTTATAGATATCAACAGCTACAAACTGTAGGTACATAAACGCAGAACATGCAAATCGTTTCGCAGCCAGGGACTATATTCGAAGTCTTAAAAGAGGGATCTCTCTGTTCCCTATAGGATCGATTACGCGTCGCGTGAACTTTAAGCAGCTAGATTTAAAGTTTAACTTGACGCGTGATCAATCCTCTAGGGAACAAGGAGATCCCTATTTAAGACTTCGAATATAGCCCCAGTTCTCCAACTAGGTAGGTAGTTTGATTCCCGGCGGCGACCGCCCAGCCCGGAGCGGTTTACTCGAGCTTGTAGCGGTCAACATGCTAGCGAGCTGTATTTGAGGGTTGACTCGCTACCCGACATGTCTACCCACCCAAGACAAATGTAATTAGCCAAGTCTGTGACACAAAAGCTACTGAGATATGAGACGCAAAGTCTACCCCTAGACGGCCGAGGCCCAAGTTAAATAAATTTATTCTCGTTAATAAAAGCGCCGTGAGATCTAACTAACTATATAGGCAGTCCCAAAGGCACCTAGATAACTCGACGTAAGTATTGAATAAGGTAGCAGACAGTAGGTATTTCAACATTTAAATAAGAGGAGTGAATGCCTGTCAGGGCTTATATTAAATCAAGTTGTCATTTCAAGTTATTACATTAAAGTTGCATCCAATAAACAATTGAAATTACCTACAGAAAGACATTGGTAGTAACGTATAATATCTCACAAGGACGTACTTAGCTATCCCTAATTAGCTGTCATGTGAGCAGTCGTTAATTAATTGGCTCGCATGATCGACGCGCGGCCGCCTCGCCGCGGCAACCCGGGCGGGTCGCAGCAACACGCGCCGGGTTCACGCGGCCCGGCCTTTGTTCCTGCAGGCGACACACACCCACACGTGCCGTCTCCAAAGGGTTATTAATGTAAATAATTAATGGAAATTCGCAAAGAGGATGTTATTTCCTAAATTAACGAGGGAAGCGTAACGAGGGCGAACCCGGTAATTAATAAAAATATGCAGCTCGATGGCGAATAAATTCTACTTTTTATCTCTGATGCGAGTGACACGTCATTATTTCGTGTCTGTTTTTACAGGTACGGTGGATGGCCATTGGCCACCATGCGATGGAACCGTCTCACATGAACTACGTGTCACACTTCACGCGTCGCCCCCTGAGCCGGCCAAGCCTTGCCGACGCCGATGGACTTCAGCACATTTTTCACACAATGAGTGTACCGTCTTAATCGTTTTTAATAATGAAACGTGCTTTAACAAGAAACTGCACTTTGCGGCAAACGTTGTATAGGTCTAGACTTTGACACAAACCATGTCCAAATGGCGGAAGCGTTTGAAATGTGGCTAGACAGAAGAATGTTGAAAATATCATGGACGGATAGAGTAAGGAACGTTTCGCGGAGAATGAATAAGAGCTTGGAGTTGCTTAAGAGTATAAGGAAAAGAAAATTATAATATCTGGGGCATATAAAGCGCAATGAAAAATATAATTTACTGCAGCTCATCATGCAAGGTAAGATACAGGGCCGAAGACCGCCCGGGCGAAGACGAACCTCTTGGCTCCGTCACCTCAGAGACAGGTTTGGGAGGAGCACCAGAGCCCTGTCTCGAGCGGCAGTCTCGAAAATAAAAATAGCCATAATGGTCGCCGACCTCCGATAGGAGATGGCACCGGAAGAAGAAAAAGATATCCCTACATTAATTTACTTACACTATCCTACATCTAAAGTGTATCTACATAACCTACATACTATAGGTACTTAAGAAGTACGTTGGAAGCTAAAACATTACATTGCGAAAGTTACCTACGTAAAATATCGATTAGAATATTACACGTAGAAAAGACAACTCGTTCTGATATCAAATCTGATATCATTCGGTGGTTCAGCACAGCCTGCCGAGGCGGCGGGCCCGGCGAGAGGCGCGCGAGGTTGGTTTTGCGCGAGGCTGGGCGGGGCTGGGCGAGGCTGCAGCTTGGCAGCAGAGCCGAGCCGGGCCGTCCGTCAGCGGCGACGGCCCGGAACCGCCGCGGAAGCGCCGACGTCGGCGCGCGCTCGTAAACTTGATGTATGCGCGCGAAAAACTCGTGCAATCCGTTAAGCCAATTTATCAGGCTCCGCTTGTTACGTCCATTGTGTATTCATTTACGTTCCACTTTTCAAAGCTGTGAGTGTGTCAAAAAAGAGTTTCTCATCTAGAAACGCTGGAAATGAAAAGTGACGCTGGAAATGATTTTGACACCGAATGTTATGTACGAGTAAATAAATAGGCATACGCTCCGACACAAAGGCACAGGCGCGGCCTGTCGCCAGTAAGTAACTGTAAACATGCTGTAAATACCGCGTTATGCGACATATATACGTTTGGCAGTGTATTAGGTACACCTTATGTGTACTTCATCCGCTCCGTCGCATATATTAACCCTGCAGTCTTGAAATTATGAAAATTATTCTACGTTAGTGGGTATTTAACTAAGATAAAATAACTTCACTTTAAAACACTGTTAACAGATACTACGCTTTAAAACACTTGAAGCCTCATCGTTAAGTACACTACTAGAACGGACCTTGACAATTAAGTACAATACAACAAAACAAGTGCATCTCCACATATTAAGTAGGTATAGGTAGACATCGAAGCGAGAGTGTTTAGTACTATTACTTATTCTATGACCTTGTGCTAATTATAAAAGGCATCTGAGCTGTGCATCAGAGCGAGCTTCTCGCGGGCGGAGATACTCTTAGATTGGGGCGGGTTCGTACTGCCCGTAACCATGAGAATACGGTGCGGTCCGGAGTAAGTATTCGTAGAACTATTTTTGTATGGTAGTTTACGCACTACGTAGGTCGGATGGATATACTTACACTAAGTGGTAAGTATCTACTCGGGACAGTAATTTGGCGGATTCGGATCGGATCCAGGTCGAACGCACTGCGAAACAGCTCTTAGGCTCTTGTTTGAATTTTTGTTTATGCGCATACGAATTCACGGTCAAAATCTGCAATGCAAATGTTATATATGACACGCGGTTATTTCTCATAGAGTGTGCAGTGTAGTACGCTGAAAACTTTAGTACTGTAGTTAATAAATTCTTCCCGACACCGAGGTCGCGCGCGCCGGCGGCAAATGGCCGAAATATTGCTCCAATAACCGTGGAATTGAACGAACAAACCCAATAAAACGAAGAGAGCCGACAGAATAATAGTAGGTACGTTACTCTTCTAATAACAAATACATTTTTATGTTGCCCGTTCATTTACCGGCCGGTAAATGAGTAAGCGACTTCCCCGGCGGCATTGTACTCGCATCGGCATAATACTGTAGAAGTAGCAAATATTTTCCCAACGAAAACGGGAAAGCACTTATTTGGAATCACAAAAGACTGCGCAGAATGCGAGGTTAGGCGCCAGCACCTCCACGCGCTCGAGAGCGCGTCCGTTATTTATTGTTGATTCTAGAAAAGTCCTTTGGCTAAAGCCTAAAGTGCTTCTTACAACACAAAACATTGGACTAGACCTTTAGATACATATTACATCCGAGATGCGACATGCGAGCCAAGATCATCCAACCAATTTTCCGAAAATATTCCTCAAATAATCCGCTTCCTAATCGTAAATGACAACTTCGCCTAATTTCGAATTAGGTATTATAAAAGTCCCTCTGCCGGCTGTCGCATTAGGAGAGTTATGAAATGATGTTGATTTTTGTTAAGGAAAATTCTAACGATCCTGCCCCGTCACTCTCGCAGAATTAAATTACGAGTACGTTATAAAAAAGTATACTTGTTGGCCGCGTCTATTTTAAGTATTACTGCTGCTACTGTTTGAAAACTTTCGTGAGGTCAACGCAACAGTATGATCCGACAAATACCTCTAGATCCAAAATAAAAGTGCGGAAGAAAGGTCCGGTTATTTATTGAATGGTTCAGATATACCATACTTCTTTTTTTATGGGACTGGGGAGGGAACTGGGGAACACAAACGTAGGAAGGGAATTTCTATAAGCGGTGCTTCGTTCGACTCATGGGAAGCTCAACCACAATGATATAGGGCAGCGTGTTCCAACTTTGAGCGAGTCATAGTGACCCGATCATAGAAAGTGGATAGCGAGATACTTTCGTAAAGTTCCTGACCACCTTACACCTTATAAAAACCGAACTTAATTCCAAAGGTTTCATTGTTCCTCCGAACCTCCAATAAAAGTGTTGTACTGTATTGCGTTTGTCGTCATGACATTTTTCTATTTTATAACTTCTATTTCCGTGTTATTGTGTCGCAATCCCGGCTCGTTTCGGAAATGGAATTAATGTCGATGTCGTGCCGCGGCGGAGCTCGCCTACAATACCGTTCCCAAAGAAATTGGTTCCACCCTCTATTACCTATGTACTAATATTTCAGGATATTTAGCATGCAGATCAATGTAGGTAAGTAGATTCGTTTTGGGCAACGAAATCAAAACTGTCGAGAGTTCTCAAGATTGCGTCTGTTTCGAGTTTTTTTCCAATTTTTAGTTGAGACAGGAATTCCATTCGATTGTTTTAGTTTAAGCACAAACTGTGTGTTTTACTTTATTTTAAGAATTCATTATTATTTTAAGTTCGATGTAAATAATGGTTTTGTTTTCGTTTTATTATTTTTTTCATTTCATTTTAGTGCCAGTGATTATGTGTTGAAAGGCCGTTGCTACGTCCGGGTGGAATTAAAATTTGAAATGTTGAAGTGGTCGGGGCGGCGCGGGGCGGCCGGGGCGCGCGCTCGTCGCGGACGGAGATCACCCTCGCCTCGCCTCGCCTCGCCTCGACGGCTCAAAGAGACGCAATAACGGCTCGCGCGAGCAGCACCCTTCAAAAGTAGACTCACATGAAAATCGCATTTGGTAAAATCTTCTTATAAAATATGTAAATGAACTCGATAAGTCTCCAAAGTTGAATTTCCTGTCGGAGGACGAAGACGCATCGCTTTACCTGTACTTGACCTCTAGGCACGAGTTTTAGGTGTGACAGTCCGCATCCGATCACGGGCGTACCCAGCTTCCCACTAATTTGCTTGTGAGCTTGTGGCACTGCTTGTCCGTTCGTGAATGTGTGATATGAAATCAATGCAGCACAGATATACTATTTTTCAAGTGTAATAAAAATGCTGAAGACACCGTAGTTTTCACCACCCTTCTATTTTATAAGACCGTGTGAATCACCGTTTTATTTATGGCTCGCATTTGCGCCGCAGCGACGCGATTATTTTAGGAGTTAGAGCATCGAGTACTTACGAGGTGCGGATGTGCGGAGGCTAGCTTACTATCGCTCGCTGAAACTTATCCTATTAAAAGTTTCTTTACTACCACAAACTGTAAATAGTCTTGAGATAGAATATGGAACTCTAGAATTGGACTGAGAATAAATCTTGCAATGGCACAAGAAAAAAAATGCGAAGGAAAATAAGAAACGACACAGTTTGTGGAAGTCTCAAATCAGCATTGGCTGTGAACCTTGTGAACATTGATCGGTTTCCGAAGAAAGAACTCGCTCATTAGGAAAAACAGAAGGTGTCACATTTAGCATTCACTAAAAAGACAGGCTATGAAATATATTATTATAAGGCGTAAGAATGTATCGCATTAATTATGTTATCGTACGCACTGCTTCTTCGAAGTTGGACCGAAGTAATCTTGAAGTTGGCCAACATATATAACTTATCTGCGTAGTAAAACAGAGACTGTTTTAACTGTCAAGGAACGTCAGCTAATTAGCAAAGTTTTCATTTGTTCAATTAACTTTGTTGAGACGGACCGTGAATGTTAACGTTTACTTATTTGACAGCGATTTTAGAGTGATATTAACACCCTGTATTAAATGAAACTCGTCTCAGCCGACTAGGTAGGTGTTATAATTAGGTGGGACTGGTGTTGCCAGCTGAAATGATGATTTTGATGATAGCGGGTGGCCGGCGGCGACTGTTCATCATCATACTGATATCACCTCGTGAAGCGTACATTAATTTTTGCTTGTTTTTCAGTTTGGCAGCAGCACAGATGAGGTGTTCAAACAACCTGATTTAATAAACCGTCATTTGTTTCTCACCTCTCATTATTTACACGCGCAGCATCAACGGCCAAAATGCCGCGCGCCGCGGGCCGTACATTTATAAAGAGCTCGGCTTGATCAGCCTTTGATGTATGTAATACTTTGGGAATAAACATATATGGGCGCCGCATGAATACTCCCAGATGGTAATGTTCAGACAAACTCCTCGTGCGCTCATACTTAATATGGAAAGGAAGGAGGGATGGTAGCATATTGTAGGCTCTCAAGTCATGGTAATTAACCGGTTGGAACTTTTACCTCATATTGTAGAGGATCGGGGATTCAATATTAGGCTTTAGTCGCTGATTATGGCCTGAATTTGCTTTATCAGCCGCGTGGAGACTAGACAGACAGAGGTCAGAGACGGAATGACGTTACGATATAGCTATGTTCTAGTAGGACTTACTTTTACAGGCCATCTTGGTTATACTTAGAGTCAGTCAAGTGCAGTAGCAAGTATGGCTTGCCTCGAACGGGACGTGCGATAGAAGCGTGATAACATCTTCTTCAAGATCAAGGCAGAGCGAGCAGTCCTTCTGGGAGCGACGTGTTTAGCGAGGCGCGGTTCGTTTCGTCTCGGCGAGGAATAATTAATGAACAGGCGAGTCGTCGACGTGTCTGTAATTACGGCGTCCGAGTGTTCTTTACTACGGTGCTATCTCTGCGTAATAGAATCAGAAATGAGGATATCCGCAGTAGAACTAGGGTCACCGACATAGCTCGAAGAATTGCGAGCTTTAAGTGAATTGCTCGCAGGATTGATCGCTGATTGGGGCCGGAAAGTTCTCGAGTGGCATCCGCGAAACGGGAGACGAGCTGTAGGTACTAGTCGGTAGGCCTCCAACAAGATGGAGCGACGACCTCGTGAAGGTGGAAGCAAAGTAGCACAGGACCGGTCTGAGTGGCGAACCTGTGAAGCAGTGAACGTTTTTCGGCTGAAATGATGATGATGACATGATTCATTCTTCAAAAGGAATGTTGTAGGAACGTCTACATCTAATCACTATCGTAGTTTAGGTTTCTTGAAAAAAGGGATAAGAAAGGTCATACTTAACTAATAGACAAGAGGTGCTCGTAGTGATCTGCGTGCAAGTATAGCAGAACACAAAAACAAACAACGTTTCCAAAAATATTTTTTTTGACATAGCCTATCGAGTGGGGTATCAAAATGAATGCTGAATTAATGGATTGCAAATATATATATATATATATATAATATATGTGAAATCAAAAGTTCGTTTGCAGTCGGGTTTTATATTTTTTCAAAAATCGAGTTATTTATTATACTTGCTTACTATGTCTAAGCAGAGAGAAAGTTTCCAAGTAGGGTAGGTCGTAGGTATATTAAATGTTAATCTATTACTAATAATAAGTCTAGAAGAATAAGATGCGTCTGAAACTTGAAAATTAAAAGAAACTATCAAGTCCAGGGACTATATAAACGATACTTAACACATAATTACGATTTTTAGAAAAATCGTATGTATTTATGTCCGGATTTAACTCGAAAACTACTGAACGGATTGCAACAACATTTGGTATGGGGGGGTAGTTTATAACACTGGTCACCATATAGGCTACTTTTTACCCCTAAAACTGCATAGTTCCCGCGGAAATGCTATTAACGAATTCCATGCGGACGAAGTCGCGGGCAGAAGCTAGTATAAAATATATGAAGCGCGAAGCATACGGCAGTCGCGCCGCGGGCGATTCAAAAAACACGTTCCGACCCCATTCTGAACCAATTAAAACTTTATATTCCTCCACGCGCCCGCGCAACGGATATTAGGCAAAACACGAGGAGTCTGCTTTGAATTGTTTAGAATTTGAGGACAAGGCTTCGGGCGAGAGCTTACTTTACGGAATCGAGTGTGGACATTATCTCTTTGTAGTCGACAGTTCGCGCTCAAAGTTACAAAATATTTAAAGAGCTACCCTCTTTTTGTGAGTGGTGGTTGGCCGGTGCTCTGGGGCGGTATTTTTCCGCGCGGCCGCCATTCATCACTGCGCCGGCGGCGACGACCGCGGCCGGGCCGCCCGCACCGCAGCCTCCCGCTTCTCCGAAATAGCGTTTTTCTCGACCTCATGTAATTAAACTTCAAATACCTCATACACCACAATCTCCATCATCCACCTCATACATACAATATAGGCCTCATACTGCAATGGCGTGAATTCAACACAACCGATCACGTTCCTGATTTATTTTCCGGCGTATGAAGTTCAAAAGAATACTTAGGTAAGTTATAATAACCAAACGAATGCTCCCCGAGGACACGAGTAAATCTCTCGCACCGTGCAGCGGGCTGCGGTGCGGACTTCATGAGTTCTGCAGGGCCTGCGAGTGTCGGGCTCGAGTTATGGATCCAATCGCGAGACGCCGCACTGACAAATAGCTTCCTTCGGCACATTGTGGCGGGTCTCTTATATTAGAGCAGTCCTTCACGAAAGCCTGTGCTAGTGAAGTTTTAGAGAACATTTTTGCCGTTTTAAAGATTTAGTTTCTACATGCACATAATTTACAATTTAAAAAATATCTTTAGAGACTTGTGTGTTTTTGAAAATCGAATCGAAACAATCGTTTACACGAGTGTCAGTAGATCTGTATAGTTATATCGAAGGATGAAGCGAGGGGTATTGAATGAACAGCTTCGACCACGCTCCGACGTACCGTTCCATAATGCAGCAGCGTCCCGCCGCCCTGAGACCTTTTCTCCCGGGATCCACTAACCTAACTCCCTGAATTTTAAAACACGGCGTCAAACGAAATAGAACCCTTTTTTGGGAGAGCTCCAGCTCCGTTTCACCAGTCCCGTTACTAAGTTAAAGACGTCGTTCTGGGAGATATGCTTGCATTATTGATACATTCCCTGACTTTGTGTTTTATATCGAGTGCGGAGTAGCGTGCGGCGTGTCGAGCGGCATCACTTATTCACGCGCGGCCGGAGACGCGGCGAGTTATTGTCCTGCCTCCAATTATTACCCGCTGGTTCCCTCGACAACAATCAACGTACACCTACATTAGCTAACGTGAGGGCTCAATAGCAGTAATCCTCCTCAACGCCTCCATTAAATTAGGATGAATGATGAGGGTACGAATCTAGAAATCGCTTTGTGAAGCGAAACAGTTGCCCGTGAATGTATTCGTGGGCGGACTGTTTTGTATTTGCATTTCATCAATTTCCTTTCGCACGTCAGCTTTTACGTGTTCATAATGGCGGTGGGTATTGAGTCGTGTGGCGTCGCGTGGCGGCGATTGAGTCGTGCCGTCGCGCGAGCGAGCTCGGGGCCGTGGGAAGCGTGCCAGCCGCGCGGGGAAGCGTGGAATTCGTATATTGCGCGTGTATACACGAGGACTCTATCGCACTGCGACGCTTTTCGACTTTCTTTTTCAACCATTTACCATTTCAAATAGAAAAGGTTACCTCGTCTGTTAAGGATGATATTTTCGTCAATTCATACAAAAAATTAATGAAGCATTGTTCGTGTAAGAGATAAAGAAACAGGTAATAACATTGTAACCACAAAATCGCCCGCATTTTTGTATGCGGCTTGCCTAGTGCGGCATAACGTGAAATATGGCGAAGTTTGGAACAATATCCGCGACAACAATGGCTTGGGGGCGTTGGGGTAAATGGGTCTGGACGTTTTTAATTCGCGACAACATTGGCCGTTAGGCGCCGCTGAGACAAAGCCTCGCGCTGCTGAATCGCCGAACCTACGAAAATGGAAATGTTAAGCTGTAATAACTGTAGGTATCGTTGGTTGCATACAACAAACCGAAATATTGCACTTGGAATTAATTAGGGCAAATAGTATTATTTTCACATTTTACTACGTACCTACCCCAGTCGACAAAAAGCAACTCTTCAAATAGACACTCAACAGCAATGAATTCGGGTTACTTGTATGGAAAATGCTATACAAAGTGACCCGTTTTTATTGCTGTTGAGTGTATTTAAAGGCAATTCCCAATAGCTACGGCTACGTAGCTTCGCTATGCAAACCACTGTTCAGACTATAATGAATCATTGTTGTAAATGAAAAAGAAACGGACGTGAAGACATACATATACACTCAACACTGACTTTGTGTAGGATTTTCCATACAAAGTGACCCATCTTCATTGCTGTTGAGTGTAATAATACATATTCATAATAAGTACCTAACCTACCCTTTCTGCAACTTAATACGCAATTGAACCCTTACCGCGTACATAAATACATACTTTCTATGTAAATGTGTCTGGGAGATTGTTTATGCAGCCCTTCTGGCATCATCGGCCTGTACACTCAAGAACACCAATATGTGAACACGTTTTTCATGCTGCCTTTGTAATAACGCCCAAAAATGTTACCCTCTGTATGCCGGCAACGGCCTCGGGTTTTGAACAATAGGTACCTACCGCTTCCAAAGTTATTACAAGACGAGATACATACAATAGGTACAACGGTCTATTATACACGAGTACCTACGTGACAAAGTTATGTAGAGGTACTTTAAACAATTTATACCACAGAATTTCTATTGACGAGAACATAATTCAGCAGTTGTCTTTGTTTATGGCGTAGTTTGTAAACATACTTGAGTGATCGATAACCTATTGTAATTTTCGTTGGAAACTTGGGAGGGCCTAAGATTATAGATTCTCTAATATGGAAGTATAATATAGAAGATGGGAGTTTTATGAATACTTAATTTACTTTTACTACTTTGACGCGTCTGAAAGTGTACCCAGGTCCCAAAACTAATAACTACACTCAACAGCAATGAAAACGGGTCACTTTATATGGAAAATCCTATACAAAGTGACCCGTTTTCTTTGCTGTTGAGTGTATTGGAATAGTTTATGACATCAAGTATCAAGAGTTTACAATTTTTTTTTAACTCACGTTAAATTAAAAATATAATGCAATATGATTCCCCCGCGCAGTGCTTGACCTGGATAGCAGATAATAGAATCGGGAGCCTATTTGCCGCCGCCGATGAGTAATGTCCGCGGGAGATATACGGCGGCCGGCGGCGAATTGTTCTCGAAGAATTGATCAAATTTATTCTGCTCGTTATGATTTGGAAACTGCGGCCCGCGCTCGTTGCTCGTAAAAAGGGGTTGAAAGACGAATGTTCGTATCAATGGATACGCCGATGATTGGATTGACTTTCTTGGCTCGTTATGATCATAATGTCTCCGCGTGTCGAGTGAAAAAAGGGCGGGGACTGTGTGGAACGATGGAAAGGCGACGAAAAGTGGACGAAATAGGAATGTTCAATAATTGAACAATTCTTAAAAATGTCATTTTCCTTATGTCACAAAATAATAACTACAAAAACAATGAAATCTATCAGATTACAAAGTGAAATGTATAGAAATGACTTGACAGCGAAAAAGTTGGCAACAGGGAGGGCGCGTCGTGTACAGTCTACAGCGGATCTCCGTCTCGATCTCGAGCGCTGAGCTTCGATGATTGGATACAGCATAACAAGATTGAGTCAAAAAATTCAAAAACTTTTATCAATAATTTCGCAAATCAAAGGAAGTATGTAGGTATAGTGTCTAAATTAAACTTAAATCTAAGAGATGTAGACAAAGATATAACATGATTATGTTATAATTGATGAAATTAGTCCATTAATTTAGTACATGTCAATAAAAACATGATGTACATCAGTTCATAATACAGTGATGTACAGATTGTAAGTACTACCTGTGGGAAGCTACTTGACCGTTAGTCTAGGCACAGTATAGATAAGGTACTTGGTCCCGGCCCGACACCGTTATGACGCATTACCACAGGCATTAAGTACTACGCTTAGCACCAGATATTATGATAATGACCCCCTTCCTCGTTTACTGAAATTAATTAATTTGTCCCTAAATATTTGCGTTACGACAAACAGCAATTTCACGGCATTAAATCGGCGCTCCGCTGATTCGGCCTCTATTGACACGAGGCATTATTATGCCGAAATATCAAAGCGAACACGTGCAAGTTCGTTATTTACCGACTGGATCCAGCGAATGGAAATAACGTCTCGGAATTCACAAATCATATTAGATCATTCATTGATCGGCGGCGTATTTAACGTCACATAATCAAATGGAACAAATTAATTTTCGTGTGCAAACACACCGTTACCCGGAAACGTTCAAATATGTGCCTTTGAAAAGAAATTAAGTACTTTCCCTTCCGTTTATTTACTTTCCTGTTAATAAATCTGGCGCTGCCATAGTGGGGGGACCAGGGGCAAGGTAACAGGCGGGAGGGGCGGGGAGGGGAGGGGACGGACCATTAGGGGCCCTTTGCGGCTGCAGCGAGCTCGAGGCGTCAAGCAATTAAAACCAATAACGCCGTCCGTGGCGTCGGATCTCTAGATGTGGTCGCAACGCAATGCTCCTCAGCCACGTGAATTTGACTTTGGCGTCTAAAAATGTCATCCATAGAGAATCTATCAAATTATAACCATCCGTAGACAAAACGAGGCGTTTTGTAAATATAGGAAACTGGCGTTAGTACAGCACGACAACTTAGAAGGCGCGTGGCGAAGCACTTAAGCCGATGACGCAGAGTCTATTATTGCTTAATCCACCCGCCTTCTAAGTTGTGTAAACCTGTACCTAAGCTTAGTGGTGTTTGGCTTATACGAGTACATAGGTCGGTAGTGTATAGACACTCTCCATAAGAGTATCGCTTCAGATCCTGTCACCACTATTGTTATTGTATAGTATGACTAAGGTAGAATGTTTTGTAAACAAGTGTTGAATCCATAGGTAAAATAAATTAGCACAAGTAATATATAAACACTAAAGAACTACAGTTTTAACAGACAGATTATGATGTGAAAGTATCGTTTCTTGAAATGATAATTCCGGAATGCAGCGCCCCCCGCCGCGGCTTTCCAAGCACTTCGGGGGTGCAGGCCATAACTGTTTGCTGCATAATCGCATAAAGAACAGCATTAAAAATTAAAAATACTGACTTGCAATGTTTTTTGCCTCAAGTTTTTCAGCAGGGATGTTGAGTGTTCATCTGTTCTTAGTTTAACTTTAGCGCATTTATGGCTTTTAGCTCCTGCTGACTGCTATATAAATATGTTCTGCTGTTTTCACTCATCAACATTTTTAAAGTTTACTTCAATAATTACTTAAGACGCTGACAACAGCTTGAGCAATCGAGGCAGGCAATTGTCCCAGCAGACAATGTCTGTTTGCATTGGTGGGTGCGAGAAGCAACATCGCGGCAAAAGAGCGATATACGTAAAAAATCAGAAAAGTGAAGATTAAAAAAAGTCCGCATTGCATAAACAAAAAATAAAATTAGCAAACTATTTAGTATTAGTATGATAGAATTGATAGAATAGTGTATTTAATTATAGATATCTGCGTTAAAGAATTAAACATATAGGATCGTTTAAATAGGATTAGAAGACGTAACTTCACGATTTTTTTTCATCGAATCGATTTCATGATACCCTTTTTTTGAAATCGCAAGTTTTTCAAGTATGTAGTGAATATTAACATATATTTTACTCGCCTTACAAAATCAAACAGATTTCGTTTGAATACTGTTTAAGAAAGCCAATTTTAATCTTGCCAGCGCCTGAAGTACTTGTTTCTATACCTGCGGCTTCTTCCGCCTGAATTCGGTAAGATCATTGCCGCGGGGTCTATGTACACATATTTTTTCCGGGATAAAAAATAATCTCCCTATATTGTATGTTGACCCTGTTTATAAACTACCTCCATACCAAAGGTTGTGCAGTGCAACCAGACACGTTCTAAAATTTGGGTTTTATATAGTCCCCTCCAACCCCCCGTATTTGGCGGCCGGTTAGCGGGTTAGATTGTGGTATCCATCCGGACGGATCCTGCATTAGGTCCTACCGATAGCAAAAGTGGAAAGAACTCTCGTTCGTAGCAGCTGCGTGCGCTCCATTTAATGCGCACTATTCATCATAATTAGCGCAGCCGCGGATAACGTTTATTGACCTACTTTGTCATAATAAACCCGTATTAACGTTGTTTATCCTAACTGTGATTGCATTTAATTTATACATTATGATTTATACATATCACAACAATCGTTGTTTAGTTATGACGTGTATAAGTAGCCGTACGTGGCCAGTTTGCTGAATCAACGATTGAATTTGAATAAGCGACTCCCTTTTTGACTGATCTTAGAAAAAGAGTAATTTCGCAATTCATTGCTTGTGTAATTAAATAAAATATTATCTTATGTTGCTTTGAAAATATCCATGCATTAAAAACGTCGTACCTACCTCAATCTAACCATGGAAGAATGAACTACACTTGTAGTTCATTTTTAGGGTTCCGAAGTCCACAAGGAACCCTTATAGTTTCGCCATGTCTGTCCGTCCGTCCGTCCGTCTGTCCGTCTGTCCGCACTATTGCTCGGAGATGCTTCGTTCTAGAAAGCTGTAATTTGGCATGAATATACATATTAGTTACGCTGACAAAGTGGTACAATAAAAATTTTAAATATATTTTTTTATAGGGTACCTCCCCTACTCGTAAAGTGAGGATGTAATTTTTTTCTTGCGTACCCCATGCATATCGTTGAATAGGTCTTAAAAAAATATTGTGGGTTTGTTGAAACAATTTTTTGATTAGGTGATGCGTTTGTGAAATATTAAGCTTTAAAGTGCTATTTTTTGTTAGAGTCACGTGTCCCCCCCCCCTGCCAGCTAAATGGTGGTATTTGGATGGCTCTTAAAAATCACGATTGTGGCATATATAACGTAGTTGAAAGGAAAACTATCACAGCTAAGTAGGCTGTACAAACTTACGAGTCATAGTCGACCAACTTGGGAAATGATTAAAATACCAATGATTTTTCTCGAGCGGCAGGGGCGTCGGGCGGGCACGTCATACCACAGGCTAGTTAGATGCTAATAAGTCTTAGAAAGGTACTGTGGGCATCCTCAAATTCGGAACCCTATACTTTGCACGTGGCCCGACACGCACTTGGCCGGTTTTCCATGAATCTAACGGCAAGGCAGTGCACAAAATAAGTACTAGACAGAAAGTCTACTAGCGGCCTCATGTGAAGATTAGGTACATCATGCATTTATGCCTCACTTTCGATGGATGCGCTTCAACGCCTGGCATTGACACGGAGAGGAAAATTTTGAGCGAAAGCAATTTAAATTTGTCGATCCGTGATTCCAAGATCCGCTAAGATCTAAGCGTTCAAACATAACACGCTTTAACGTGTATCGCTCGCTTGACCACAATAAATTATGACGAAACTTTTTCATCCGCATGCTAACAGAGCAGGAATACATTTCCCCTTGTTCCCTCAGGAGAGCACACATGCCCTAATCACAAGGCATAATCGCTATGTCCTAAAATTAGAGACCCGTGTTCCAGCTTACAAAACCCCCCCACCCCCCTTTGAGACTGGCAACGTATTGATAACGTCTCTGCTGATGCAAATGGCTTAGGTGGTAGTGTAGTATGCGCAGTGACCTTTGGAATGAAATAAACACGACCCACGAAAACGATACGACGACAAAATGATCCTGCCATCTGAGAACACGTAATGTGTGCAAACTGCTTCAAACGCCATGATCTTTGGACAATGAGTCGACAGACGCCAGTCGAGTCAGCGAGCGGCGAGATTGCAGCGTTTGTGACCGCCGCCGGCGGCCGCAAGCTCCGCTCGGGCTTTGTGCAGTTAACGTGCAAAGGCAATCTATCGGAAACTGTCCGTGTTCAGGACGTATCTTGTTATGTTCTGTTGCTTGTTCATTCGTATTCATATTGGAGCCAAATGCGAATCAATTCTGTCTATCTAGGAATGCCTCGACTCGTTTAAACAGATTTACCGGACATTTAAATAACTGAAAAGCTTGGAGTGGGAATAAAGTAGCGGAAGTTCAGAATGTAAATCCACGTCGACGACATTGCGAGCGGGAGATAATTGTCAATTAATGCCTCCAAGTACATCGAAATGTTGGCAACATATACGAGTATTAAGTAGTTCTTAAACTGTGTAGAATATGAAATCAAAATTATAGGTCCTCTAGTTCGTATGAATAGTAATAGGCTCATTGTGCTCCACGCGAAGCTCCTTGAGCGCTCGATAGCGAGCGGTCGGAGAAGTTATCTGGCGGTGTGAGGCGGCTGTTACTCCGTCCGGCGCGATGTTTAATTCATGGCCCAGTAATCTAGTTTCTGCCGAGTTGCGGGTAGTTGGCAAAAACCGCCGGCGGCGAGGTGAGGATTCATAGCCGGTTAATGGCAGCAAGAAACTGTCTTGGGTCTTTACCGTGCCTAATCACTGATCTTGGTTATGCATACTCAATGCACCGTACGCTTAGTCATAAGGAACTATAGCAAGATATTTAATAACCATCGACGTTTTTGTTGCTTCTTTATTGTTGTCAAGATAATGAGCAGTTGACGCGTCGCATGTTTCTGCGGGACTCGAAGGACATAGGTTACTTTTATCCCGGAAAATGCATACTTCCCGCGGGCACGTGAAATCCGAACTCAACGAAGTCACGGACAGAAAGCTATTTATGAAAACGCGTTTACGGTAACTTTAGATACATGCGTCTATAGACGATGCAATACAATACAATATACGTTATTGAACACCACAAATTCAAGGAACAGTACAGATATAATGTAATTAAATAAAAAGTATGGCCTACAGCAGGCGGTCTTATTGCTTACAGTGATCTTTGGATGGCGATAGTGAATTGGTGGTTATTTTCTGTCACTCCAATTTCGTTTGAAATACTTGGTTACTACACTTTATTGTTTATTTTTTCAGTGTAGGTAAACTCAGCGTTCAGTATGAATACTGTTCAATGTCAATATTGCCGTTGCCGTCTATTTCACCGGGCACTACATTGCATTGCAGCGTCCGCCTTTGTTCGCGGCGCACCTGTCTTAGCTCACCAAAGGAAGATACTAATTGCTCTCATAGGGGAAATAATACATGTGTAAGCGAATTTTGGAATAGTTGTAGGTGAAGGTGCCTTAAACAACATACTAAAAGTACTGATGGGCGGGGGTGCCGCTAACGTGTGGGGGGGGGGGGGTCCAAAGGTCCCTTTTTTGGTTTTTCGTAAATATCTCGTAAACGATAACCTACAACAGACCGCTAGATTTATCGCTTTTGAAGCCCTTAATTGAAGTCAGTGACTGCCTTATGTAAAAATGCATCTTACCTCAAACAGCATTTTCTGTTAATCAACATTTTTTCTTTAAATGTGATAAACTGGATTCAATTTTAAATGAAATTCCTTGAAATTAACAATTTAAATGGCCCATGATAATTAGAAAATATCAGAGTAGTTGGTTAATATTCTCAATATTTTCTTTATTCTTTAAAGTAGACAGTATTGTTATACCATGTTCAAATCTGCATTACATGCACCAACTTTTGAAAAAGTGGCAATGCACATCACCATACATTTTAGATATGATACTTACTAAAAGAAATTGTTAAATTTAGAAATTTGTAATATCTATCTAAAAGTTAAGAAAAACTATCAATAAAAATGAAAAATTGTGGATTAGATTTGAAGAAGCATTTCATGCAGCCCGGGGGCCTCAGTTCAGCTCAGCATATCTTTTACAACGAAATAAAGACATACAGATAAGCCCACAGACTTCAATCTTTGTAATTTATTCTGCAAACAAGTCACAAGAGTTTCTTGGATGCATTCGAATGCAGTAGGTACGTAAATACACTTAGGCATTTACGTAAGTATTTATTTATGATGTTCGTGAATATTTTCGAGTTTTTTTTTTACTTTTCATAATTATATCAGCGCTGCCGACTTAGTTATCTATCTATACACAAGTAGATCTTACGTATACTTGGGTAATTTGCAGGTATACTGTGTGTGTATGCTGCAGTCGTTTTCAAGGCCAACTAGAACGGGTGTTCTGTTAGTCGGTCTGTCGGTCTGTAACCCAACTCAACGTCCGTCCGCACTCGGGTGAGGCGACGTGTCGCAGGAACGTGTAAGCCATCCCAAAGCTAAACTCACACTTGTACACTGTTTTCTACGGCTCATGTTTGTGGTTAATGCTATTAAAATGCCAACAAACGCTAAATATGAAAGAAGCGCTGTAAAACGAGAATGTGCTATTTCTGCTTTATGTATATTTTGAACAAAGCTTGTTTCATCATCGTCAGCCTATAGCAGTCCGCTGCCGGACATATGCCAGGCCTCACCTGATGCACCCAATGACCTCGCCCATTCCTTTCTGTATCCAACCAGCTATTTCGCGAAGTAAAAGTGATAGGTATAACTATTTCATTGAGGTCAGTTAAAAAGTCGTAAGTGTCGAAAGAATTACAGAGGACCCTCTAATGCCGCTTATTCAGTTTTTCTACTCTTACAATTTCCGCGTCCGTATTTTTGTTTAATTTCAGAGTTTATAGCTTTTGGGATTTAGAAAGAATACTCTCGAGTCGCCTTTTCGAAGCCGACAGAATTGCAGGTACGACTCCACGCGTATGACTTTACAATTTGCATATTATGTTAAGGATTCTTGAGTTGTGATTGAGATATTTATTTGACGAAGCGTGTTGTGGATTACCTATGTGTGTTTTCTTTTTAACGAAGCATATTGTGGATTTTCATTCTGATATTTTCGTGTTCTTTTCATATTTAAATGAAAGTCATAGTAAAGAAATTTGCATATCGCATATATAATTCAGGAAAAGGCTACAATAAAATGCACCGCGACATGACAGGTTTATAATCGTTTCGTAACTAACTTGAATCGCTTTTACTAGAGGAGAGGCCCCGGGGGCACTGGGCAGGGAGCGCCGCGCAGGCCCCTAGGGTGGGCCGAGACCGATTGCGAGATCTCGGAACTTTGGAATAATTTTACTCATCTAAATTCCGATCTAACACTATTTAGGTGAAACAGAGGTTGTATATAATAAAACACAGCAGGAACGACTCGACGCTACGGTCCTTATCTCACTAAAATCCTTATCTGAAAATCATTATAATAATCATAATCAAACTCTTCTGTAATATTTCTGTTATGATTCCGATTTAGACTCAGTAAAACAAAAACAAACTCTAACTACTTCTTGTCTCTGCAACATAGAGATGTTGCAGAGACAGTATAGTGGTTGCATAGTAGAGACTATGCAACCACTATACTAACCTAGATATCCCCAACTATTCGTCTCCCGGGCGCATAAATCCTGGACATTTCTAACGAGTAATCCTGATCAGCTCACAATGGAAACAAATAAGCCGTGTTTGAGTCGTAATTTCCTAAAATTCCGTTATGCTGCAAAGTTTCCGGGTCAAATGGCAGCATTAAAAAGTTTTTATTGAGTTAGTCCACGTGCGCGGGCGCGCCGGATTAATCGGCGGGTCGACCAGACCACTGCCCCCGACATATGGTAGCCCTGTGACCAAGTCTAGGGCTGCCGCGTCAATACTAGTAACAGTGTCTGTTTTCCTTGATAATCTGTTTATATCGTACTTAATGATTGAGGACATCTTGACATCCGTGGGTTGACGTAAAATCGGAAGAAAACATATCCTGAAATACACAAGTAAAAGTAAGCGTTCCAGATTGTGAAAGTTGCCAGCCCTGTAGGACCCGAGAGGAATAATAATAAAAACAAATTGCGCAAAGTTTTTATCGAGCGAAGTTAGTCGGGACAGGCCCTGGCGCGCGACGGCTTCCTAATGTCGACGCCGGCGAATAAACACGCGCAACCTCAACGGGCGTGGGCGGGCATCATCATCGCCACTGCCGTCATCATGCCAGGCAAAGGTGGCACTAAACGGTAGCGGATAAGTCTTCAAGTACAAGGTTGCTATTCGAGAACTGCACAAAGATAACTTCAATCAGTTCTTTAACTTTAGTTTAGCAAACCTTTCAGCTATACCCATGACCCTAGTTCTATTTACTATGGGTATAATAATTTCTAATCTGATCATGCAGAAAAACTCCAAACTTTTATGTTATGGTTGTAATATTCGAAGTGCTCGTAAAGGTTATACCGCGCAATTACTCGACCGATACCTTTTACGCCAACACGCATAATGCGCGCGAGGAAATCACGCGGAAAATGTGGAAATGCTCACATTTTCTGCCCCGTACTTACGACTCTCATGTTTATTCGCATGTTTTCATTAAGTACCCGATTCGAGGCAAATTCAATTTTCTGGTCGGCGGCGCCGGGCGCGGGACGTGTTCATCTCGCGCGGCCGTTATGGAAATCGCGTTGAGTTTGCTCGCGCGCACTCCACGGCGCGTAGAGCTTCTACGGCGCGTAGAGCCTCTACGGCGTAGCGGCCTACGAAGCTTCGTAGTACTTTCAATTCAAGTGTTTCTGGAATAAGTAAAGTAGTAAAAGCTTTGGTATTCACGAACTTGGCAACCGTTCACTCGGAATTTTCAAACTAGATGAAATAAAATGTTTCTTTTATTTTAAAAGCTACTATGCAAATTAATTCTACTTTGCACGATTATTCAATAATTTAAAATAAATTCCTTTTTCAACTGATAACTAAGGTATAATAAAAGTTTATATCATTTTCGATGCTGAAAAAAAAGAACCTCGGAAAAAAAAACTAACTATAATTAATTTCCAGGCTGTCGCTCAATGCATTCTGTTCAGCGCCGGAAATGAGCTTCGATGATAAGTGATAGACGTCAGAGTGCACCTAAACGTACGCGTCCATACAAAAAGAGAAAACGTTTTTCCACTTGTAAATATTTTCCAATCTCCAATTTGCAAAGCTTCACAGTTCTTGCAAATTAAAACAAAAAGGAAAACCTATAAACCTAGTATTTTATTGTGTCACTACTACTACCACTACTACTACAGCCCTCTGCGTCCCACTGCTGGGCACAGGCGGCCTCTCATCACGAGAGGGTTTGGGCTATAGTCCCCACGCGGGCCCAGCGCGGACTTCACACACATCTTTGAATTACTTCGCAGATGCGTGTAGGTTTCCTCACGATGTTTTCCTTCGCCGAAAAGCTCAATAGTAAATTCAAATTGAATTTCGCACATAAGTAAACTTAGAGGTGCGAGCCGGAATCGAACCCCCGACCCTCGGCATGAGAGGCGGTAGGTCGAACCACTAGGCTACCACGGCTTGTGTCACTAACATACCAAAAAATCATGGAGATTGGAAAATATTTAGAAGAGGAAAAACGTTTTCTCTTTTGTATTTTTTGTATGGACGAGTTCCGTACCGGCCGATTACTATTCCTCCCTCTTGATCATCGAGGCGGAGAAGCCAATAATACTCCTGCCCGCCTGCCTTCAGCCCACCCGCGCCACGCGAGCGGTTCCATTGACGACGGCCAATAAGACGGGAAGCGAGCTAACACGGACAATTACCGCCGCCGTAGCGAGTAGCGAGTAGCGAGTAGCGACATCGCAGAGATAAGGGGATGTTCGTGCCCGGCCTGACAAATACAATACAGGCACCCGCTAGTCCTACCTAGCCGTATTATGTTGTATAGTACATACGAGTGTGCTACTTAGTTACGTACACTGCGTTCAGAATCCTCTACAGTGGCATAGTTAACCTACATTACAATATTTGGACGCGTCAGACCTTGCATTATGCAGGTATGATATATGTATCTTAGGACGCAGCCAGATAATAGGGAGGGGGTTGATGTAGAAACTAGGGGTAGTTACACCTTATATTTTAAACGCGCTAATAGTGTATATTTATTTATGCAAACGATCTCCAGCCCTAATGATTTGGAAGAAATTTGGAATATGGGAGTTTACGGGGCAACAAATCTTTTTAAACTTTACTTACCTACTTTTTTCTAGCTCGGTCTCGTATATGAGAAAACTCGGTTTTAGCTATTTTTACCCGAGCAAAGCTCAGTCACCCAGGTACTTATTTGTATACTTACCACAAATTTTGCATGTGTAATTACATTATATCTGTACTGTTCCTCCAACTCTGTGTTCAACAAAGTAACTATATTATATTGTATTGTACTTAATAGTAACAGATCGACAGGTATGGAGGTCATGACCCCCGACCTTTTGCATCTGCCCCTATATAATATGTACGAGTAAGCGGGTACTGCGGGTAAGCACTCGTGCCCTGAGCTTGTGTAAACGACGAGGTAAGTAAGCCGGGATGGGCCGAGCTTATTGTTATGAAGCATGAAGCATCGCCGGCGCCGGCTGGAGCCCCGCTAAGCCGCCGTGTAGCGGCGCCGTTGGTTCGCCGCAAAGTTGATAACAGCCAGAAGGACCAGGACTACTCCACCTTCGAATCGACTCCAGTTTGGTAATGAGTGACACTCACGACGACTAAATTAGACAACCTAGCATTTTTCACCTCAACAACTTTTATTAACTGTTAAGCTATCACAGTACCTACGGCCGAGTTCATTATTATTCACACACAATATAGAATTAAGTAAGAGAGAAATTAAGATTAATATTTAAAGAAATGGACGTGTAACGGACTTGACTCAGCACGTGTCAGTCTACTAATCCGGAAATCCATATTAATATTAATTAATATTATAAATGCGAAAGTAACTCTGTCTGTCAGTCTCTCTGTTACCTCTTCACGCTTCAACCGCTGGACCGATTGAGATGAAATTTGGCATGGAGATCAGGACCCCGGGAAAGGACTAGGCTACTTTTAATCCCGGAAAAAAGCATAGTTTCCGCGGGAATGCGATAACCGAATTCCACCCGGGCGAAGTCGCGGGCAGAAGCTAGTACTACATAATCGTGAAGATTTCAAAGGTGCAGTCGACGTCAAAGAGTTCTTTACACTTTTGGATTCCCTGGTCCTAAGTCACGTGGCTTGTATTTATTAACCATTGGACTGGCCGTGAATGCGTCTGTTTTGTGGCCGCATGGAGGTCCCCGTGAGCGCGGCGCTGTGCTCGACATTGCCAACTGGGAGTATTTGATTTATGTCTCTTGGGTTACTCCATTAATAACTCACGCACTGGGAAATGAGCCCGAGGATCAAATCAAGCCCGCCGGGCAGGGAACAGGCTCGCGGGATATGATAGGAAAACAAACAGATTCGATAATTAGCTGAATGTTGACAAACATGTTGGTATTAGCGCGTATCAGGTTGTTTGTGGAAACGTTATACTTATCCTCATGTGGGTGATATTTGAGAATCGGTTCAGAGGACCCTCACTCGTGTAACTTTCTTGAGTGACAACCTGGAAATCAAGATTTGACCGGTTGATAAGCTCACTATTTGGTATTCTCATTTAATACAAAATAACGAGAATCACATTAATTTAATTTAATTTCATCCTTATTAAGATCGTACTTAGAGTTTCGTGACGCCTATAACCGTTGGGTAGTCAGTCCTTAATCCGATTTCACTCAAACTTTGTCGATGAGTAATAAAACTAAATGATTGCCCGAAAAGGTTTTAGATTAAATGTTTTCAATTTGAAACGAAGTTCGGTCGTTCTGGAGACAAATGATCGTCTAATTAGGATGATCTCGGTACGATTAGCAAACGATGAGTTCCTACTCGCTGCTAACAATTTTGTTATTTTAATTTAATGAAAATGTCGAAGGGTTAAGTCGCTTCCCGTTAAAATGTGCGAGAGTAATATTTTACGAATATTTGTCAATTACCATAGCTCTTTGCTTGACCAGTTTGTTCATTGGTTTGAGAAACTTCTCTAATTACGAATGCTCGAATGAATGATCAAAAGTCGTCGATAACGACAACAGGCCGTGCGCTTTGAACTATAAAATGTACCAAGTCAAGCGAGCTGAGTTCGACAACCATACGGTACATACATTTCTGACGTGTAATAGTGCCCCAATATGTCGAATTTGCTGAATAAATTATTGATTGATTGACTAGTATGATTTCATGATAGCTATTAATTAGTTCAACTTCAATTATTAGCACTGACCCACGATCTAAGGTAGGTAAATGCGAAAAGCAATGCTGCTCGATATGATTTGGAGTTGGGAAGATATAATTTGTTATATTTTTGTTCATTACAGTGACGAGGAACTGTCATTAGCGAATTTAAACTTAGTGCTGGAGAATAAATGAACTTTTATACCATTTTCTTTGCTGGAAGTTATTACAGTACCCTAGCACAGTTGGAGAGAGCGCGCGACTCATCTCTGCGGCGGCGGTGCGGCGCGGGTGCGGTTGCGGTGCCGCTTGTTAGTCAGAGTAGCGGCAGGCTGCACGCAGTACATGTTGTGATAGCGCGCGTGTGTGAAACTCTCCAGTACTGAGGATTGGGGACTTCACACACATCTTTGAATAAACTCCCTTGCAGGTTTCCTCACGATATTTTAACTCATCGAACAGGAAAACTTTAAATTCTGCTGAATTTCACACATAGTACGAGCCGGATTTGAACCGCCGAACTGAGAGCTGGCAGGTCGATCCATTTAGGCTACCAAGGCTTCTCACACTCTGCTACGTAAAGCTATGTGTTAGTACAGACTGTTTAGTGGTGAAACTAAACCAATTTTTCGATCATGTTCTTCTTTTCGACCTACCTACGTACCTATATGTATATTTTATACATGTAATGTAAATTTTGTAAATTTTAAAAAAAGGCCTTCTGCTTGAGTTTGTTGCGGCGCTTCTCCTCAAGCAATGGATCTAGGAAGCGCTGGTAAATTCTTTTTCTGACGTGTAAAAGTGCCGCTATGTGGCCAATTTGCTGAATAAATGATTGAATTGAATTGAATTGAATTTCATATAAATATTAGCGTTTAATATATGTAATTGTCTACTTACACAGCAACACTAAAGGTTTAGCGTGGTAATAGTGAAGCAAGTTATAAGTATTTAAATATTCAGTGGGATTCCACCAAGTGAGTAATCAGTGCCCGCACAATACTGGCTCGCGGCCGGGCACGGGCACCCGGCGCGCGGCGCCGCGGGCCCGCTCGTTGCTCTTTAGATCGCGACTCAGTAAAATGCCTTTTTAAACTACCTACGACATTTCCAAAGCGCTCTAAGAAGCCCTAGTTACAGAGTTGCCTCCACTTTGTGCAAAGTTGTTCCAGGAAATAAAGCTTTCAGAGCAAATTGAAAACTTAGTCGTGAGCATTCAAGTTAATTCACAACGTTTTGCATGCTTTTGAACAACTTTGAATATCAAGTTTGCCTTTATGCGGGAGTTTCGCGGAGAGATTACATTTGAAGGCGAATGTGTGTGTGTTCAGGGATGTTTGTAGTGATCAATCAATCGGTTTTAGCTGACCACTGTTTGTTTTGGCTCGGTGGGCAGCGCTCGTTTTTTTTGCGGCACTGCCCCAGGCTCTATATTTACACTCATTATCATCAACATCTTCATCATCTTAGCCGAAAGACGTCCGCTGCTAGACATAAGCCTCCTCAAGGCGCGATGACTCAAATAACACCTTTTACAGCTTGGTAAGTATTGAGACGTTGGCAGCGGCGGCAAAAACGGAACCCTAGTCAAGTGGAGCTTGTGGCAAGGACATAAACGTACCTAAAGGATGCCTTTGGGCCAGCACAATTTAGCACAGCATAGCCATCGACTCGATAAGAAGAAGAAGGATGCCAGTCCTAGGTGTTTCTTCTTCTTCTTTTATTTAAGAGCTGTGCTCTTGTCGGTGGAGTAATCGCCATGCCTCTCTATCCTGTGCCCGTCTTTTTAGATCGTAATAAGACGGGGTATTAATTTGCTTTTTCCTTTAGTTGGTCAAAGTAGGTTAAGCGGGGTCTACCTTTTCCTCTTCTTCCTTCCATTTTACCTTCCATAATAACACCGCCAAGAAAACCACCCTCACGCACTTAGAGGATTTATAAAATGAGTCCAGATAAAGTTGTGTATGCAACTGTAAGTAATTAGGCCTTTATTATGTAGCAGTTACATAAACTACTAGTATGCAACTATAAATAATTATGCCTTAAAACACTCGTGTGATATCATCATGAAACTCGCCTAACGGCTCGTTTCATAAAACCCCGTTTCTGTTTTAGGAACCTTTATTATTGTAGCAGTTACATAAACTACTATTGTCGTATCGTATTTTTAATAATTTTGTAGACAGTTTTCGTTGCGTATTTATTATTTTGTAGCGATATCACGTAATTGAATCGGAGCCCCGCGAGGCTGCAGCGTCCCTCGACGCGTCGATCTTGTTTGCGAACATTGTGTACCGGTTAAATAAGTAACGAATATCTGCAAATACGTGCCGTTCACTTTTTCATTTCGGCTTAGAATGGATTCAAAACGCAGCGGTTGTTTGCGGAGCACGCGAGCGGCGCGCAGACACCACGACCCCGACGAGGCAGCTCGGGGCTAGAACAGACTCTGACTTTTTTTTTTGAAACGCTCTCCGAAAATTCATTTATGATTCGTTCTTTCATGTAATTATTCATCTTTACACAGGTCAGAACTTGAATTCGACACGTGTATCAATCAAGTGGAGTGGCAAGTTTCATATGTATGACATTCAAATGAACATTTTAAAATGATTACGTTGCTGAGGCAATTGTAGATGGTTCGTGATATGCAGTATGTACCCATTTGACGCATGGTTGGGTACTTTAGTCATCTCCCATGTACAGAGCCAGTTAGATTGTCTAAACTACAGAATAATTCACAGCTAGCGCATTCCTAAAGCAATTTGCAGCTTAGTCAGCGTCGAGAGTGGCTCGGTCCGGCGGAGGCGGCCAAAGGCCGGCGTCACGAGCGCCTCGCTGCGTTGTTGGTAGCCTTAAACCTTAGCTGACACCTTACTTAAAGTCGCAAGTTTAGATATTACCACGGGGCCCTGAAAAAAAGAGAGTCGCTCATTCCTCTCTCTCTCTCTCTACAAATTTCAGCCAAGCCAGGTAAGACAAAGATAACAATAATTTTGAATTTCTGGATAGCAGTAGGCAATCGCGCACGATCTTAATAAGCACAATATAATGAAACAAAGGCCGATCCCAGCCGTGAAGTTAAGGCCTCTATGTATCTGCGGCGATTAATTTTTAGCAAACAATTGCGCCGGGGCGGGGTATAATGGTAATCTTTATTGTGGTTATTGTGGGATGAATTATCTTTATCCCACACCAATGGATTCTTGCGATACTGTCGTATCGAAGATAAATCTGATAAATGATTTGCAAAATAGGGAATAATGTTGTGTTACTTTATTTTATTTTGGCAATTCTAGTACCTACCTACCGAAGACTCCATGACAAGAGAAGGACCATAGAAATCTATTTTCTCATTTTTAGGGTTCTGTACCTCAAAAGGAATAAAACGGAACCCTTATAGGATCACTTCGTTGTCCGTCTGTCTGTCTGTTCCCTTTGTTACATCTGAAACGAAACAGGTATAGTCAAAGTCAGGAATATTAAGCAAAGCTGGGTCCAATTAGCAGAACAACAGAGAGAACGTTGTAGCTAAATATTTGGCCTGTGAATATTCCGCTAAATAATAGCACACATTAACTCGGCTGATACAGGTGAGCGTGGCCGAAACGAGCCGTTATAGCGACGGTTAATCGGGGGCGGGGTGGCCGGCGGACGCGGATTAGCCGCGGCCACGGCCCTGTGGGCCTGGGACTGTGGTTTAATTGCGTACTAGGTAAAAAAACTTAGCTAAAACCGTCCGCCTATGTACAATTGCGTTAAAAAAAATGAAATTTCGGAAAATTCGATTAAAATTCAAATGTAGCAGGTAAATTTTAAATTATTTACGTAAATGAAATGTCAACTTGTATTATACAGAACTTGTATTACCACATAGACAAAGGATTTTATATAATTAAGGTTTAAAAAAATACCGCTAGCGAAAAACCGTATTTTTTGGTCGTGAGAGGTACTTATCTCTTAATGGTTACATTACAATAGCCTCTAGGTAATTCATCCTAAAACATAACGGTCCTCTCATTTGTTCGTATCTGTTAAAAACGAAACCTATTTAAGGCTGCGTTTCCACCAGAGATGAGCGAGGATGTGTTGCGAGGGATGTTCATCAACCAATAGAAACACTTCATTTACCTAATCCTCGCTCCGCTGTAAATAAGTGTAAAAACACATCCTGCGCAACGCATCCTCGCTCATCTCTGGTGGAAACGCATCCTAAAGGTCGATTTTCAATCTCGGATAAGTCGTTAGAATATATTTTATCTGACGTTTGAAGTATTATATTGCCTCTAGGACGCAACGCCCGCCGTCAGACCATCGCATCAGGCTACAGATGACCTAGGTATATACTATGTTTGGTGATCGCGGTCTCCCCTCGAAACGAGTTGCTTTCAACTGCTCCATTTCAGTGCGAAAAACAAATATCAAAGGATGCTACATTCAACGTACAGGCTGGCTCAACGTGTTACGGAACTGAGACATCTCGTGGGCAATCGGGTGTTGAAGGCAGTCATCATCAGATGTTCAGTGCAGATGACAAGGCTGGCTGAAGCTTAAAATGTAAGCCGGATTCAGAAAGCTATATAACATTACTAGCTTCTGCCCGCGACTTCGCCCGCGTGGAATTCGGTTATCGCGTTCCCGCGGGAACTATACGTTTTTCCAGGATAAAAAGTAGCCTATGTGTTATTCTGATCTATAAGCTACATTACTGTAAAGTTTCATTAAAATCCGTTTAGTAGTTTTTGCGTGAAAGAGGAACAAACATCCATCCATAAATCCATCCAAACAAACTTTCGCCTTTATAATATTAATATATATATATATAGTAAGGATAAGGATAGTAAGGATTAACGAGTTTCATGTACCTATACCGCCTCGCAGCGTGTTATCCGTGGTGAGATCACGCCGAGGCAGGGTCGTGTTGTAGGCGCACGCGGCGCGGCAGCGCGGGCCGCTGCGCTGCCGCCGCTGGCTTGCGTCCCAACTACTCGTATAACCAAACTATAATATTGACACATTCGGCTGCGTCGGCGCGTTTGCGGCGGGAATTAGCAACGCTACGGCACGATTCAGACCAATTTCAACCCGCGCCTCACTTTTGGTAACGTTTTCATTTCCACATTTATGTGCAGTTTTAGATGCTGTAAAACTATTTCAACTCATTCGAATGCATTATGGTTAATGAGAAACGTAAGCTAAAATGGTAATTTTGATGCAAGTGCGAAAAGTTTGTCATTTTACCACGAGTCCCTAGTTATGTTGGCGCGAGCGAGCGTTAACACTAGGGACGAGTGAAAATGACAATGTCGCACGTGTATCAAACGACATTTTTTAATACATTTGCAAAAAAAGGAGTAAGATATAAACGACAGGATGAAGCTCAAAAAACTTTACGCACTAGTTCGTAAAAACAACTTTCGGCACGCTCACTAGTTGTCAAAAAACAAAAAGCGGTCGTTCGGAAATGACAAACTTTTGGCACATTAAACAGGTATCGAAATGTGTACTTTTTGAGCAACTGTATTAAAAAAATTAGTTTACCCTACATGCCTTTGCTTAGCAGTTCAGTTCAGAGTCAAAGAAGTTCTTCGTCCAATAGATGTAATGGAGCTCTAAATTAGAAAGTTCTTATTTTAATTAAACAAGAGATGTAATCTCTCGCTCGACAAAACCGACTTACCTTCTCTAATTTGGTATTCAAACTTATCAAAGTTGTCTTGATAATGAAATCCGCGGTACCTATACAAACTTAATGAAACTCGGCAACTGAGTGAGAATTATAGTCGTACACAAGTACCGTCACTAGTGAAAGTCTCCTCCTGTCGAGTTTATTGTTCCTACATGGAGCGACCCGACGACGGCAGAAGTAAAAAGTAAAAAGTTTTAATTCGTACTTAGTGGGTATACGTACTTTCAATAGCTACCGTATACGGCATTACGTAGTGGCATTCATGTAGGTAATTGAAGTTCCGCTTACACTGCGCCGCATGCTTGGTTGCACCGGGATGTGATCAACGCTAGCTGTAAATGGAAGCCAAACAGCTAATAATACTGTAACCACAAGAGTCGTCGTCGGCGGTAAGGGCGCGGAGGGAGCTGTGTTCCTGTGAGTAGTATGTAGGTACCCCTCACGTGTGCTCCCGGCTCCGCTCCGCCAGCCCGCGGGCCGATGGCATACCGCGTTAACTGATAATTTAACAAATAAGTTAAACGCTCGCGGCTCGATATTAATTGGCAGCTCGTAGTGCTGTTATTGAATATATGACTAAATGTTTGTGCCCATTAGAGCAAACCGTGTTGTTCGAGTTTCATGTCATCAAATTACAGAAACGATCGTTTTGACAGAGCTACACGAATTCAATCAGTTCAGAGCTATTACAGAAAATGACTTGTTTATTTTTTGCCAAGCATTATTATTGAAGGACGTGGCCAGCTTCTGTCACTACTTATAATTAGCAAGGCGAGCCCCTCTGGCCGCCATTTAGCGCAGAGTCAGGTGGCGGACGATGCCTTTCGCTGGAACAAGAAATTGCTGGATTTCGCTGGAAAAAAACAATTATGGATGGTGTTTGAAAAATTATTTTTGTATGTAACTATTATGTAAACTATTGTAAACAGCTAGTTAGGCCAAGAAATCAGAAACGAATCCATATTTGCCAAGCTATAACGCCATAGAGAGCTATCCACGAGCGATCATTTCAGGCGGTTAGCAGGCGGTTAATAAAAGTTTGGTGATCAGTCACCAAACTTTTATAAATTAATTTATATCGTTGTTTGGTTAGTATTTCCATTCAGTGAAAATGCACTTACCTTTTTGATTTATTAATATAGACTTTAAGTGATTTAGCAGGTGTAATGAGAAATTGTGAATGTGCCCCGAAGACGCTTGTGGCCACGTACCTACTACTCGTATGTACTGAGGCGTCGCGGCCGCCGGCGCCGCCAGCCCCGCGCTATACGAGTATTGCAGACCGGCGACCGAGCGACGCATGTCAAACAGCCTTCGAAACCACAGAAATGTCCTGTCCTACATACAATACCAACAAAGCAAGATCAGCTGCCAACTGTCGTGAAGATATTTGGATCTGCTTCGCTATGGGAATAATGGTTATTAACATACACGACAATAAGGGAAATAATAATCATGGGCAATTACTCTGGGAAATACGTAGTAATATAAACCTGGTATAAATAGTTTCTACTTGGTCATAGCTGTAATCTCAACACAACCGCTAGGTTCTTGCTTTAGAGGTGCCCGGAAGGGGACGCTATGGCATGACCTTAAACCACGAACTGGGGAAACTGCCGCTTGCGCGGTGTGGCAGTTCTATCTGACACACATGGGAAGCCGCACCCATGGCTCAGACTAGACCTCCACCCGTTTCCTTTAGACCAATCGTGGGTGCAATAGGAGACACCGCTTCTTTGCCCCCGTCCTTCTATGATGCGGCACTCAATAGTCAGACAGCCAGACTCCACGAATGCCTTTATCCTATTGCCGGCAGACCCTCCTCCAATCCCCTTACAGATCGCCCAAGCCTCCAAAAGGTGGTCATGCCGTTCTGAAGACCAACAAGGACGGCACCTTCGACGCCAAGGTTTCCCAAGGCCATCGGGTCAACAGAACACGAGGGGGGAATACAATCCCACTGATGGCTGAAGCTTCCTCCAGCCATCGTTGCAAAATAAGCATCAAACCGCGTTTGAGCCAAGACCACAGCCACGGCCGTAATAGAACATACATTAAGTTCCTCGACCGTATGGTACAGAAGCAAACACTCACCAGTGTATCTTCTCTCACCTCTCGCCAGCCGGCAGGCGGCAACTCATCATCAATCCTGATTTTACCTGCATTTTCCTCTCCGACCGTCCATATTAGTCCGCTATATTATACGCGCTCTTTTTCACCCCATAGACAGCGCTATGACAGGTGACACAGATTATACAGTACAGGTACAACAGTCATAGAGAAGAAAGCATACCAATGAGTTAGTAACACATCGCGTGGATCCGCGACACCAACTGTACAAGATTTGGATGACACAGTGAAAAGAAGTTTTCGTTATTTTACACTAAGAAAGATCCCAACTCAACATTTCAAAACTATATTTCGTTCTTAGTGTGCGTGCTGTTTGCGAGTTCGTTCTATCTTGCACGGTAAAAAAGAAAATGCGAGTAGCTATTGTCTAAAAATAAGGCAAGCTTGAGCTTAAACAAGTTGTAACCCGGGACGGACCGGAGAGCCGGGACCCTCTGCTTACTGGGTCAATGGGCAAACTTAGTGTGCAAACAGATTTCGAATGCAAGAGAAAAACTTCGGCTTCCAGTATTTTCCAACTTAAACCGCAACTGCAAAGAAATTGGTGAAAGAAAAAAATATGCAATAAAAAGAGGAACGGGCATCGAGCCAACGCAGCCGCGGCCGAGTTGTGTCTTATCTCGTTATTAATGGGGCTATAACAGAGCCGCGGCGTCCGCGCCGACGGCTGCACGCTGCGCTGCTCCGTCGGCGCCGGCGCCGCCGATGAATACTTCGCGCCTCTTAGCGATGAAAATAAGATAATACCTGGTTCGTGCCAGAAGGGGTGGACGACACGCTTTTACCAATCCAATTACTGTCTTTATTTAACACAATTGAAGTACGCGTAATGCATTGGTATCTTCTGCCATCTTTCTCCCATAGAGGTATCTACGACTGAATGAACTTAGGAACATAACGTCCTTATCCTTTTCTGTACACTTAGTAGGTACATAAAATACAGACGTATACTTTAATGTTTATTGAGAGAGTGCCTGTTATTTGCGCTCGGTATTAACCTCTTAAAATCATAATTATACAACATTCGAAAGTCGTAATTTCCAGACGCTCATATAAGTCGACGAATCTCGCCCCCGGTTTAAAAGCGACTTTGCGTCATTTGTGACAAAAACAAAATAAACTGTATTTGAAGCCGAGAATAATGGAATGTTCTCTTTTATATCTTATCAGGCGGAAGAAGATATAAAAGTAAGTGGCTCGTGTGTCGCCGCGACGCTCCAGTAAGCCGCGGGCTCACGCTAAACAGATGGCTTTACAGTTTAATCGTACCTAAATGCGTTGTTAAACGCGTTGTATGATGTAAAACGCTCGGGATAAATGTGTAATTGGGTCACAGCAGAGAGCGGCTACGCTTCGGGGATGGCATGGAGTGAATTATACGAACGAAGAGCTAATATGAACAGCGAGTGCGCGAGGTATGTGGGGCACTTTGGCCACGAGCACAGCGCGCGAGAGGCGGGATGGCCGGTAATGAGCGCGGCGGGCGGCATGCGGAAACTGAATTGTACTTGAAACAACTTCGCTCGACAGCAACGGCGAGCATGTTGGCTGATACACTGCGCGACGGCCGTGATCGCCGCTCATTGGCTAGTTGACGTCATGCCCGAGATAAAGCTTTGTCGCCAGGTTACCGTGCTGTAAAGGCGTTATCGTTTACTCGCATCTGCTATGAAATGGATAAAAACGCGGAAATGGCATTTTAGGACGTTCTCAGGAGATGCTATTTGCTGTAATTTCAAAACATAGTTTTTTGTGGACTTTGTGAACCGCTTGTTTTCGAAGAACAGGGTTAGTAAGAAATTGACCTATAGTAACAAGGAAAGCGACTTCTTCTATAAGCAGATTTTCTGATGTAAATCTGAAACAGAAATCGTCGCGTACGAATTTTGAAGAAGGCCGAATATTTATCAGGGCAACAGACAAACTAACTCAATCGAATATTTAAGTTTACTTCGCCTTTTATTATCACGGCTTGGTCCAAACTTTAACACTTTCCAGACAATTACAGCGCTGCAACATATCATTTACAGACATCAACAACAGAGAAAGCTGTCGTCCGATCTGCGAGGAAAACTCACTATCCTATTTGTTAGCCTGTTGACTTTGACCCAGTTCCCTCCCGCCGCCGTGTTATGATTTCGCGGGCGTATTTTTCGATGGCGGTACAGTAAAAGCGCTATGAAAAGTCACATTGCCTCGGGATCAACATTCCACTCACGTATGGTATGCAAATGGAATAACGTTGGTAACCGCAAACTAGGGATACGGTCGAGTAGATGGGTGTAGCTGTTGTTAGAGATACGAGTATACAATTCGGCGGCACTAAGTACTCGTAGTTTCATGAACAAAACTAGACTGGTGCGGGTTATGATGGAGTTTAGGTTTACTTGGAGAGCTTAAGAACAGCCTACTACTACTACAGCCTATTTGTGTCTTACTGCTGGGCACAGGCCTCCTCTCATCACGAGAGGGTTTGGGCTATAGTCGTCCCCACGCGGGCCCAGTGCGGATTGGGGACTTCACACACATCTTTAAATGAACTTCGCAGATGCGTGCCGGTTTCCTCACGATGTTTTTCTTCACCGAAAAGCTCAGTGATAAATTCAAATTGAAAACTTAGAGGTGCGAGCCGGAATCGAACCCACGACCCTCAGCATGAGAGGCAGTAGGTCGAACCACTAGGCCACCACGGCATTTAAAAAATCAGTCAAATGCGGAATCGCATATGTAGGGTTCCGTACAACTGAGCGTCTCTATGTGATCCCTATTCACAGTTGGTGAAAAAAAAAACAATTTAATCACAACACTAAGTACAGTACGACACAACTTAGAAGACACGCGGTGTAGCACTTAATGCGTTGACGCAGAGTCTATTTTTGCTTAATCCACGCGCCTACTAAGTTATGTAAACCTGTACCTTATGACCCTATCAGGCAGGGTCGAAGCCGAACAAGATTTTATTGGAAGATAGGAGAAAATTCACATATCGGAATTCGGAATCATCGTCTGTATAAAATTTATTAATTCATCATAAATCATAACTATGCACTATTTTTTTTAAATCTAAACATACTTCTTTAGCTAGCGACATCCATGAGGCCATTAGAAAAAAAAACACCGTCAACATGGAACTATTTAGTCATATCATGGACTTGGGAAGAATAAGTGCGCCACCGTACTGACAAAGTGAATCCCAGCTTAGGGTGGAAGTTCACTGCGGCAGCCACGGTATTGTCAAGATACTCGACACTACAATGTAGCAGAGGTGAAAGCGTATAGCGTGCTAAGTATTAGGTCCTAATCGGAAGGAATATTTGCATATGACCGCAGGTCACTGTTTGGTGGCAACCAAACGATAGCGTGATGTAATCGACAGCTAGAGCTATCTAGCGAAGACCGCGGTAAACTTGATGTGTTACAAATTTGAATCAGACTTTTGTTCTATTCGCTTTAACTAGATACCTAATTTCGCCAGCGTAGTAAGTGCTGTGGTGGTGTATTCGTGAGAGACGTGGAAACTCATTCAGGTGACCGTGGGTTCAAATCACAAACCCTCCACACTTTTTTTCTTGTTTTTTATACTTATTGAGTTTTTTTTCAGTTTTTCTATTTTTTTATTGTTTTAGAGTCAGGAAATCACTTTTTTCAATATTTATAAAATTTTATTGTATTAATGTACGTAAAGAGCGACGTTCGAAAAAATACGTGTACTTCCTGTCTGAAAATCCGCATTGGGAATATACTTATGACTGTTTCAGTATTTGTTGTGATGGAGGCTTTAATAATGCGTACTTTGTGAAAATTTCAGGTGTCTAACAATAATGGATCATTAGATAGAGCGCTTGAAATGAGACGAAGAAAAAAACAGTTACTTGTATGAAGACCCCAATTTATATAGATATATTTTAACTTTTTAGTATTTGTTATGATAGCGGCCACAGAATCACGCATTCTGTGAAAATTTCAAATCTCTACCTATTTCCGTTGAAGAGATAGAGCCCTGTGACAGAAAGACGGACGGACGGACGGACGGACATCGGAGGCATATTAATAGGGTTCCGTTTTTCACCCTTTGGGTACGGAATCCTAAAAACAGCCTTTTAATTTTCTAGGAAATGGACAATTGTTTTCGGCGCTTCGACTACTTCTGCTACTTACTGAACAAACTTAAGCGAGCGTGTGTTGAGCGTCTATTCTAATTATCTGTGATCTTTTGATCCCGGCGTTTGGTTATTCAAGCCAGAGTAGAATAGTGTTTTGAGTGGGAGACTGCGTGAGCAATGTAACGAATACAATATTGATGCCTGAAAGGATATCAAGGATCTTAACGGCGGGATTTAAGTAGATCGTGTAAGTGAAAGGCCGGCTGACGAAAGCGAGTCGCGGTTTACCGAGTAGAGAGCCCTTAATACTTACTCAGGCGAGAGCCGTGTTCTTTACCTACTTCTATGAAAAACGTAAGATTTTAGCGACTTTTACTTACTTTTTGCTTACTTTAGTGACTTTTTGTCAATTTATTATATGGATCAGTTGCACACAAGAATTAAATAGAGGTAATTTTCAGCTTGGTCTAAGTCTGAAATTCTAGAAGCTAGTCCATTTGGAGCAATAAACGTGTGTCTATGAAAGGTAAGCGGTTCGCCGGCGCGTGAGGAAGTCGCTGGCAGCCGGGTCGGCGCGAGCGCAGAACACTTGCCGCAAACTGCTTGCGGACGCCCGAACGCCGCTCCGGAGAAATCGTTCTCGTTCAAATATCGGTCGAGGGAGAATATAGCACAGATTGCGAGCGAGATTGACTCTTTGCTGATTGATTTATTTCCCTGATTACTGAACCTGCAATGGAAGTGTTTTACTCTATACTTAATTACGTCTTGGACATGACATAGGACATAGGTTCCCACGACGATGTTTACCTAAATGTTTTACTGCCTCCTTCCGTATTTGCGTGTAAACAGCTGTGTCCTGCATTCATTGCAGTTGCACAACTTTGACAACAGAACGACGTCGAACAACGGAATAATCCTTTATTTTACTTCGGACAGACGTTTCGAATCTGAGAAGTTCACTACTGTACTGACACAATTAATCTCCATAGACCACCGGGCTTCTAGAGGCGGTTATTGTTATTAAGAAAGTATCGTGCCAACCCGACACCGGCGTAGTTTGATGTGGGCCGCGGGCCTGATTGATTCGGACGGGGGCTACAGTCCGTGCGATATTGATTGCGTGGCGCGGTCGCGGGGCAGCTTGTTGACGAGGGTGCCACGAACTGCGCCACCTCTCTCTCGCTAATGCCACGTGTATTCGGATACGTTGGGATCAAACGACAATACAAACGAGAAGACGGAGGGCGGAATATCTCATTAAGTGTAATTTACACTCAACAGCAATGAACACGGGTCACTTTGTATGGAAAATAAAATAAAAAGTGACCCGTTTTCATTGATGTTGAGTGTAGATACTGAGGATAAAAAAAGGGAAAAAGTAGCTTTGGATAGGTGGAGCAAATGCCCTCAAGAATGGGCAGACGATAGAGACATAACTTCGCCAAAAGCATGACTTTTAAATAAGGAAGACACCATGAATTAATGATCAGCTACATCCGAAATGAGTGGTTGAGTACTCAAGCGAGAAACAGACAAACAATGTGTTTTTATATACAAAGTGCGGAAAACAATGATAGCCATAACCATATCGTAACAGCGGGATTGGGTAATTCTGGCGGAGCCTCGCACTATCCTCCACTTCCCATTACCAATCGAGCCGAGTTCACCGGAGTCACATTACACACGCGCGCCGCGCGCCGTGGAGCGTGGAGGAAGCACATTCATGCCCGGAAGAGGGCCGCGCCGAATGTACGACACGAGTAAACATATCATACTCGTATCCTACTACTGTTTACCTCGGACGTTGTCAGGACGGAGAAGGGAAGTTTGTTACTACTACTACAGCCGTGTTTGCGACCCACCGCTGGGCACAGGCCTCCTCTCATTACGAGACGGTATAGTCCCCACGCAGTTTGTTACAATTTTACGTAAAAAACAAAGGTAAAAAAACAATGAATATATTTTATGTCATTGAGCCTGAAATATACACTTTTAAATAGAAATAACGCTTACTTCCTCTTATTCCAATAAGCGCAATTCGTAGTAGGTACTTGCTCGTATTTCGAGCGAGACATTTCCCGTTAAAGTAAATTCGTCCAAAAAACTTGTTCATAATAAAAACAAGATACTTAATCAAAATTCGTAAAACTGATGCCGCGTCACGGTGCGACCCTTTTCTTGGTTCGAAGCTATAACTCAGTTCCTGCTACGTAAAATAATACACCGAATTTACGCAATCTTTTACATCGCTAAAAATATGAAGAGGCTGAATGAGGAAGGTCGTCGATCGCCGCGCGCTTTGTTGGAAGCACGCTTTCATCGTACATTGCAACTTTTATACAAAATGGACTCGGATCGGCCGAGCGCGGTACAGCGAACGTCGGATTACGTTCACGGCATAAACAAGGTTCATGTTCGCACGGCAAACAATACACACTAATTTTGGTGTCACGTTTATCTCGTCCAGAATTATACTCGGTCCTTTACGTCTCGCACTGATTGTGTGCAGTTTAGTAAAATGTGGAATTTATTAGCCCCGAATTAAAATATGAGGCGCTGGCGCTGGCGGCGTTATTCGTATTTCAATAGAAGCTTTGGAATTGCTTTTGAATAAAGAAGCTCTTCGCCACTCAGCTCTGATGCCGAATATAATCAATGAAGGGTTATTTGGATTGGGATAGGTGAATACTCGTATTTACTTATTATTATTTAAGCTTAAATGAAAATTCTTGGCAAGAAGTACTACGATGTTCTTCCACTGGAATTGTTAAGCAAAGATCAGTGTCTGTTTGTCGACGAATCGCCGTGGAGCCGGTTAATCCGGATGATCTCCGGCGTCCGGAATTGTGCCGATTCTTAAACATCCTCAAATCGCTGCTCGTAAATTAATTAACTCAGGGTACGTTAGTACTTGTTAGGGTAATTTATATGTAACTTGTCGGTAGGCCGCCATTCAGTGCATTAAACGCCTAAGACACGAGCGCACGTCGTTTCATTTATAACAGCTGGCGACCGTCCGGATCTTTTATTAATATTCGCGAATACATAGTTACGTACGACATGAATTCGACGATCGGAAGTTTACCAGTGTTTGAGATTGGCAATGACTGGAAGATTTTTAAAGAGCGCCTGAGCGTTTGGTTCGGGGCGAATGCCATCACAAAAACCGAAGACGGTAAAAATTATCGTCGACGCGCCGTGTTGTTAACTGCACTCAACGAGCCCGCGTATAAATTGGTACGCGAGCTAATAGCACCAAAAACAGTAGAAGAACTATCGTTCGAGCAGATTGTAGCAGAGGTGGACAAGCATTTGGTGCCGAAGAGATCGCTTTTTGCAGAACGGCACAATTTTCACAGCGCTTCACAAAGGGATGACGAAGAATTGACACTATGGGCAGCTCGGGTACGCCATTTGTCGTCCGACTGTGATTTCGGCATGGGATTAGAAGATATGCTCCGAGATCGTTTCGTGTTGGGGATGCAGCCGGGTGTGGAGAGAGACAGATTGTTCACCGAGGACGCCGCCGGCCTCACGCTGGCGAGGGCCCTGGACCTGGCCGTGTCGCTGCACAGCGCCCGGAGCGCCGCGCGGCAGTCAGTCGTGGCGCGCGCGCAGCTGGCTGAAGTGCACAAGGTGTCCCCGGCTTCGACGTCCAAGTGTATCCAATGTGAAGTGTGCGGGTATTCAAACCACAGTGCTGATAAGTGTAGGTTTAGAGGTTACAAGTGCAAAAAGTGTGGTGTGAAAGGGCACCTACAGCGCATGTGTAAAGATAAGAAGCGCGTTCACATGTTACAGTGTGCTGAAGGGAGTAACGATGATGATGACGATGGTAAGCAGTTTTTGGATCTCACTGAGTCTATTTGTAATATACGCAGTAACCGAGGCGAAGCGATGACCTTGTCCGTTGATGTGTGTGGACATCGAATTAATTTTGAGGTAGATAGTGGTTCCTGTGCTACAGCCATTCCGCTAAATACCTACAATCAACTTTTTAAGCATATTCCTTTAACACCGCCGAAGATAATGTTAAAATCATATTCTGGTGATATATTGAACACGTCAGGGGTTATGCGAGTGCCCGTGAAGTACGAAGGGGAAAGTCATCACGTTGATATTTTTGTTGTGAAAGGTGGCGGCCCAGCATTACTGGGCAGAGATTTTTTATCTTTGTTTAATTTGCAGATCTCTAAAGTCTTATTTTGTGACAAACAACCGGAAATCGATAATTACGCAAGTAAATATCCCGAGTTGTTTTGTGATCGCTTAGGTTGTTTAAATACTTTTGAGGTTAAGCTGACACTCAAGCCAAATAGTCAACCTATTTTTATGCGGGCTCGCACAGTTCCTTTCGCTCTGAAGGAGAGAATAGAGGAAGAAATAAATAGGTTAGTTGAGACAGGGGTACTCGAGTCGGTCGACCATTCCGAGTTCGCAACGCCTATTGTGCCTATTCTGAAACATTCGGGCGAAATTCGGTTATGTGCAGACTACTCGGTTACGTTAAACAAGGTTTTACAAATAGAAAAATATCCATTGCCGCGGACTGAAGAGCTCTTTGCTAAGCTACATGGAGGGCAGCAGTTCTCTCAGTTGGATCTAAGTCGGGCATATTTACAGTTATGTTTGGATGATGAATCGCAACTGCTTACTACGATAAATACGCACAAGGGCCTATTTAAATTTAAAAGATTGTGTTTTGGGCTTTCTAATGCCCCTAGCATTTTCCAAAAGACAATGGAAAAACTGTTGCAGGGCATTGACGGAGTATTGTGCCTGTTGGATGACGTTCTGGTCACGGGGGAGACAAGGGAGCAACACTGTCAGAGGCTAGAACAAGTGTTCAGTCGCCTCCAGGCCGCAGGATTAGTACTGAATAGGGACAAGTGTCACCTATTCAAGGATTCTGTGACCTACCTAGGGTTTGTGATTGACAGAGACGGCATTCATAAATGTACAAAAAAAATCGATGCAATGATATCAGCAAAGGCTCCGTCAAATGTTAATGAATTAAAATCCTTTTTAGGGTTAGTAAACTATTATAGGGTGTTCGTCCCCAACGCTTCGTCGATACTGTATCCCCTAAACAGTTTATTGCAAAAGGGGGTTAAGTGGGAGTGGACGAGCGAACATAACGACGCGTTTGTTAAAATTAAACAGGAACTCGCGTCCGAGAAGGTGTTAGCTCATTTTAACCCTGCCTTGAAGCTGACCTTGACCGTGGATGCCTCGCCGTGGGGTTTGGGCGCGGTTTTGGGGCAGGTGGAGGAGGACGTCGAACGCCCGATAGCGTATGTCTCCAGGTCTTTGAATAGGGCGGAACGAAATTACAGCCAAATCGAAAAGGAAGCCACCGCTATTATTTTTGGTATCCGGCGTTTTCACCAATACCTGTATGGCTTAGAAATTCCTTTTATTCTCCGCACCGACCATAAGCCGCTAATGTATATTTTTCATCCTCACAAGGGGGTACCAGAGATATCGGCAAACCGTCTCCAGCGCTATGCTATATTTTTAAATAGTTATAATTATGAAATAGAATATGTGTCTAGTATAAACAACTGTGCTGATTTCCTTAGCCGCGCATCAGCTGATAACGCATCGAGCGAAGATAAGATGATGACGTCATCCCGCACTCCGAGCCGGCTCGCGCCGGGTGCGCACGCGCAGGCCGAGTCGCTCCAGGATCGCGCGACTTACGTACATTTCGTAACTGACGGGGATTTACCTATCACATTAGACGAACTACGATTCGAAACTAATAGTGATACGGTTTTAAAAAAAATAAAGGAGTATATATACAACGGTTGGCCAAAAAGTAATGCCGATAAAGATATACAACCCTTTTTTGGTTGTCGATTCGATTTATCTGTAGAACAAAACATTTTGATGCGCGGGCATAAAATAATCATACCGTTTGCGTTGAAATCTAAGGTGCTAGATGAGCTTCATAGGTGTCATTTAGGCATAAATAAAACGAAGGCTGAGGCCCGCTCTCGTTTTTGGTGGCCTGACATAGATCGTGATATCGAGCTAAAAGTAAGCAGTTGCGCAAGTTGTATTCAAAACAAACCGACCCCCCCACGGGCGGCTTTAACATCGTGGAAGTTTCCCCCCAAAGCATGGCACAGAGTTCATTTGGATTTATTTGGCCCAATTCAAAATACAATGTTCCTCGTGATGGTCGACGCGTACTCCAAGTGGGTCGAATGTTTTCCGCTAACCAATAACTACTCTAGTGCTACCATCATATGTAAACTGCAAGAGGTGATGTCTCGTTTTGGCCTAATGCATGTTCTGGTAACGGACAATGGGACATCTTTCACGTCAAAAATGTTTAACGATTTTTGTGCACTCAATGGTATTATTCATATGACGTCACCAACATACTCGCCGGCGAGCAATGGGCAGGTCGAAATTTATGTTAAAATTATAAAAAAGCATATTAAGGGTCTGTTAACAGAAGGAAAAACAATGAAAGATGTCAACGCCCGTTTGTTCGAATTTCTGTTTAATTATAGGAATTCTACACACACTACAACGGACAAGTCACCGGCGGAGCTAATGTTCGGCCGCCGCCTGCGGAACCGGTTCGATCTGTTGAACGTAAACAACGCCGCGTCATCGTCACTCCCGACAGAGCTGCACACTAATGTAAAAAATAAACAGTGCTTGCAGGCTAAATATTACAAAGGACAAAGATGTATAGATTTTAATATTGGAGATCAAGTTTTAGTTAAGATAGTTAGTAATAATAAGTGGGTCAAGGGTAATATCAGAGACAAAATTGGAAGAAGTATTTACGAAATTTATTTACCAGAACTGGACCAAACTGTGAAAAAGCATAAAAATCAAATATACGCATATCGAGGTTTTAGCGATAGCCGAAACGAATCCTCGGAGGGTTACAGTCACGAGTGGTTGGCTTGTTCCCGCCGGGACGCAAACGGCACCGGTAGGAGGGGAGACGGAGGAAGACGAGTGGTTAGAAGCCGACCCGGGCTGGTGGAGGAGCCACCAGCCCTCGCCCGCGCGGCCGGCCGCCGCCGCCTGGGCCTCGCCGCCGCGCAGGCAGGCCGCCGCCGTGCGCTGGCGCCTCTCACCGCGCCGGGCCTTGCTACGCCGGGCCTTGCTGCCCCGGGCCTAGCTGCCCCGGGCCCCTCTGTCCCAGGCTCTGCGCCCAATGCGCCTGGAGAGCACAGATTCCGGGCCTCGCCTCTTAGGAATTTACCTCCGGTTCATTATAAACTTTAAAAATATTGTTAATTATTAGGGTTTAAGATTTATGGTGGAGGGATGTTAGGGTAATTTATATGTAACTTGTCGGTAGGCCGCCATTCAGTGCATTAAACGCCTAAGACACGAGCGCACGTCGTTTCATTTATAACATACTATTACTTATTCTGTGCTCAGGGAAGAGATTGCTGCGTGGGCGGAGGCCGTCTGTCAAAACAGTGGCCTACCTAATCTACTTTATTTTACTGATTTCGTTACGTTACCACCACCTCGTCTCTTTCGGCCACCTCGTCACCCTTCGAGACGGCGCCAGGGCTAGAACAGCTTCCAAAGACTCTTAAAGTGTGGTCCTGGAATAATTATATATTGTATAGTTTATGAAAGAGTGGCTTAATAACGTTACCTACACAAATATATTGTAAGTTATATTTCAGGAAGCTCACATGCATGAAGTAACCTGCCATTTTATTTTACAACCAGCTTCTGCCCGCGACTTCGTCCGCGTGGGATTCGGTAATAGCGTTTCTGCGAGAACTATGCTTTTTCCGGGGTAAAAAGTAACATATATGTTGACCAGTGCTATAAATTACACCCATACAAAATTTTCTTGCAATCTAACAAGTACTTTTCGAGCTAAATCCTGGACATACATACAGACATTTTTTCCAAGAGTTGCTTTTTTTGTATTCAGTATCGTTTATAATTATAGTACTTGACTCGATAGTTTCTTTAAAGTACCATGCGTCAAAATGGGCCTGAAACCAACCGCATTGAGAGTTATGTCAATAAATAGGTCTTAAAATCTACTTTATTTCATTATATGGCACAAAGCCGAATTCCATTGCAGAACTGAGATATTTATATTTTAGTCACGGTGAGTACGAGCTACGATAAATGCATTCGGAGAATATTCATATTCTGGAGGGTAGGTATTGAGCAAACCCAATTAAAAAAATGAAGGTAGGGATATTGACCGTTCCATTAATTATTCGTTCGGTATCATTTCTTGTTGAATATCGTGTTTTACCAATAATAATATTATTTCGAGTCATTTAAAACCTCTTCTACCTAGGTATCTATTCTTAAGTACCTATCTCTATCTCAAAGAGAACCTGTTTTTAGGGTTCCGAAGTCCACAAGGAACCCTTATAGTTTCGCCATGTCCGTCCGTCCGTCCGTCCGTCCGTCCGTCCGTCCGTCCGTCCGTCCGTCTGTCCGCACTATTGCTCGGAGATGCTTAGGTCTAGAGAGCTGTAATTTGGCATGAATATGCATATTAGTTACGCTGACAAAGTGGTACAATAAAATTTTGAAATATATTTTTTTATAGGGTACCTCCCCTACTCGTAAAGTGGGATGTTTTTTTTCTTGCGTACCCCATGGTGCGGCATATCGTTGAATAGGTCTTAAAAAAATATTGTGGGTTTGCTAAAACCATTTTTTGATTAAGTGATGCGTTTGTGAAATATTAAGCTTTAAAGTGCTATTTTTTGTTAGAGTCACGTGGCCCCCCCCCCTGTCCAGCTAAATGGTGGTATTTGGATGGCTGAAAAAATCACGGTTGTGGCATATATAACGTAGTTGAAAGGAAAACTATCAGAGCTAAGTAGGCTGTACCAAACTTACGAGTAATAGTCGACCAACTTATAATGATGATTTTTCTCGAGCGGCAGGGGCGTCGGACGGGCACGTCATACCACAGGCTAGCTAGATGCTAATAAGTCTTAGAAAGGTACTGTGGGCATCCTCAACTTCGGAACCCTATAATTTGCGCGTGGCCCGACACGCACTTGGCCGGTTTTTAATAGATCTTATACTCTGACATGTATTTTTCAATCGAAAGGCGGTGCCTCCGGATTGGTCCCATTTTATTTTCAGTTCTGACGATGGGATCATGAGAAAATGAGGTAACTGCTCAGAATTTGTTAGCGGGCGTATAAGTTTTGGTAACAATTTCAAAGACAACAGTGATGCCAGTGATAATACTTACTTCTCCTGTAGTAAGAGTACACATGTTGTGAAATAGACATCGATTTTGCAGACTGTCGGAGTTAAAAGGCGCTTTTGATTTTTTTACTTGTATATCTGAACAAATGGCGTAAGAGTGCACACTGCATATTCACATATTTGTGATCACCCTTGTTTGCTCAGATGTTTCTGTTGGCGACTACGCGTCAAGAAACTCAAGTTACAGACGCGACTTCTGCAACAGACTTATTATTAGTATAGATGTAAATACTATTAAAAAATCTTTAATGTTACCTAACCATAAACGATTTAGACTGAAATTTGCAAGAATTCTGAAAATTGTAGAACAAATGCCAAATCGGGCCACTTTTGTGTGGTGGGAGGTATCCAGTGTCAATTTACGTTAAGTCTTTGAAGGAGAGGTTGATATCGGTGTCGGCTGTTGTTCAGCTTTGTGTTATGTTTCATTAATACACTCAAGTCCATAAATCAAAGCATGCGTTCTTTTAGACTTGTTGGGGACACGAGTCTTCTGCAAGAGACTGAAGTCTTTCATATAGACTCGCAATTATTTGTTTAATATTTGAACATATCCATCTTGCTGGAGGCCTACCGACAGCTCGTCTCCCGGTTCGCGGGCGCCACTCGAGAACTTTTCCGGCCCCATCGGCCATCAGTCCTGCGAGCAATGTGCCCCGCCCACTGCCACCTCGCGACGTCCTCGTGAAGGTCGCGGGAAACCGGTGGAAGCAAGTAGCACAGGACCGGTCTGAGTGGCGAGCCTTGGGGGAGACCTATGTCCAGCAGTGGACGTCTTTTGGCTGAATGATGATGATGATGATTGAACATATCAAATTTCAATTTTGAATGAAGAATCATTATTTTCTCATAGACACTTTAAAACGAGTCTTCATTATTGGATACGAGTATTTTAGGCCACTCATAACAACTATGCTTCTTAGTCCCGTAAATATGTCTGAGTTAAGCCCTTTAATTTAGACTCGAAAGGCCTTACCCACACTAACTGCGATTTCAACTCATTTGCGAAAACACTTAGTATGAAAATAAGTCATTCCAGAAGCTGTAATCGACACAGAAAAGACATTAACTAAGTATAGAGCTCTATGGAGACGTTTCGGCGCGTGCGGATATTTGTTCGTTTTGTCTTCTAATTACATTAATTCACATCGCAGTCGCAAGACAGGCCGATGCCGACCGCCGCCCACTCCAGCCGTCAAACAATCGGAAAATTAGAACTTCTCCGTTATTTATCCAATTAAATCCGGCCAGAATCGATGTGATTGGAGCGGGCGTCCTAAACCAACAGCAGTAAGAGGTTGTTTCAGCCGCGCCGCTAAAAGCTCGCGCCGCCCGAGCTCCACTCCACTCCGGGATAATGCCTTTTGTCTCAGAAATATTTGCGCAAACTTCAGCCAAGTTTTACACAGCCGAAGGAGTCTGTTGCAAGTTTATATCTTTTCACTCAATTTCGTTGAAAGCGCCGTGAGTGGTTTCCGTTCGAGTTCGAGGCCTACGAGTCTCTGTGTCGCCTCTGGCCGAACGCCGGACAGCGCGAGCGCGGCACCCATACTATACGGCAACCAACGATTTTACGCTCTCCCGTCATGGCTTCATGCGCTGAACATGTCTGCATTTATAACGCCCTCGTTAACAAGTCGGATGCGTTATCTAATTTGAATAAAGAGCGAGCCCGCCGCGCGGCGACGGCCGCGCTTTCCTCCAACTTTTCATAGCATTTAAATTATCTTCATATTTTGCCTCCGGGCGCAGATGTATAACACGAACTTTGGACGTGACCTAAATAAGACAGGGCACTATTTGTTTTGACGTTTAGGTCATAAGTACTTATTATTATGTTTAAGCAAGCTCGAAAACCAAATTGAGTTTTGAATAATTAAGAACGCGTTATTGCATTGACTTTAGAGATTCTCATTCACTAGGTAAATGCTTTGCTGAGTTCGGCTATAGGTATCGTGTAGCAAGTCAAGGAAAAAGCCGACTTCATTATAATTGAGCGTCGAAATTTAGATGTTTCCTTCCAAAGTTTTCTTGCGACGGCCTTTTACTGCCGATCATAAATTTGTAAGTTTTGTGAACAAACAGAAAAACACGTAGAGTGAACCTGTTTGGAGGAAACAAATTAAATAAAACAACTCGTGAGTACGTATAGTTGGGCAGCGGGGCCGGCAGCGGGGCCAGCAGCGGGGCCGGGGCGCGCTCACTGGCATAGAAACACGTCCGGCCTAAAATCCGATCTGTGGTAAAGCGGAGATCAATTTAAACTGTATGATATCCACTTATATGCTATTTATTTACTGTCTCACTAGTCTTATAGAACATGTAATCACACAATTAAGATACTAATGACTAATAAGCATAAAACCATTAATACGGCGTTGCTTTGCACGACTCATCGAACGACAACTGTGTTCTCATCGATTCGCAATTTATACCTACGGTTAGGTACTTTCTTCTGCTAGCCTAGTTTAAATTACAGAAAGTGCATTCCACGGAGATCAATTTATCGACGCCAGCAGCTCAAAGGCTCCGCTTAAAACGAATATCGGCTGTAGGTACTTTATCGAGTGCGTGATGCGGCCGGGCGTGGCGTGGCGTTTTGGCGACGTTGCGGAACTCTCCGCCTCGGCCCAAGTACTGGTCTTACATGTTGTCCAGCTGTAACGGAATGAGAAAGTAAGAACATGAAGAAGAAAATGACGAGTCTTCAAGATTAAAAGTTCTACCCAGTGAACTAACTCTACTCTGAGACTATACAGAACTACGTTCATTTAATTTGAAAATAAACTTTTTAAAATTTCAGAAAATAATACTGTGCATATCATCGTGAAGCTGCTCGATTCTAATAGAATGACCTTAATGTTCAAAAACGAACCACTCAGGTTGTTGAGGAGGCTAAACGGAAAAATAAACGTTTCCGTTCACTCTTTTCAAGTAACAAGAACAAGCGAAAGCATTACATTTTAATAATTCAGAACAGCCGGACGGACGTAATCATTTAGATTTGCAGAAAAATAGAAAAGCAAATAGGATGAGGCGCGTGACGCGGCGCGGATTTCCCGCGGGAGCCCGCTCGCTCGG